>CALSCR010000109.1:0-17641 GCA_943704495.1 Pigoraptor chileana
CTCTGCTGCAATACAGACGGATATGTTGGATGGAATTGTGGGTGATTGGGACAATTAGTTCACTCAAACCGACGATTGATTGAAGACTGGCACAGGGACACACATAAACACAGACACACACAACGACACACAACGACACGCAGACACGCAGACACAGACATACACAGCGCACTGCACACACCTGACGCTCGAGAGGGAGGGAGACCGCGACGGTTTATCAGCTTCGTAATCGCTATCCTCATCAGACGACGCGGAATTATTGGCAGTCTCTAAACAGAAGATGCCAGCAGGACACAGATCAGTAACACACACACCCACACACACCGATAACGTTACAAATACACACACACACACACATTTATATATATATATATATATATCATATATATATGACATATACAGTCACACAGACTGCACACAAACAACAGGGCCAGAAATCAGCTCACCCGAGGGCTGCTCCATAATGATCACCGACGCTCGACGACTGTTTCTTCGATCTCTCAGTTGCGAAAATCCGCTCGAAGGATTATCAAGAATGGGAGTCGATCCAATGTCGGTAAAGTGGTCGGGATTCACCGCAAACACAAACCGGCCTGCCTCTGCCTTCTTCTTTGCTCCACTGCATAGGAAAAACACACGCACAGAGAAACAGGATACACAACACATGGGATCAGCTGGGTTATTATATATGCGGTATGTACATGGCTTGAATGGCAAAAAAGCGATCTTCACACAAAGAGCGCAACTAACGACAATATCAGGCAGAGATGTCATCATGGCGGACCCAAAACTCACGGTCGTTGCATGGGTTTTCGCCTGTCGAAAAGCCACGCCGCACTTTCAGAAGGCTTTGGAAGAAGCGATGCGATGATTGGAGAGCGCACATTGAGCGTAGCGTACACGGACGGCCGCTTTTTTGCACTCGACGACATGGTGGAACGCGCGCTGTGGTTGTTCATTGCAGAGAGGGAATGTGTGTGTGTATATATGTGTGTGTATGTTTGTGTGTGTGTATGTTTGTGTTTGTGTGTATGTTTTTTGTATGCGTGTATGTGTGTATATCCGCATGTTTGTATGTTTGTATATTTATGTATGTTTCCGTAGTGTGTGTATGAGCGTGTAGTGCATGAGTAAATGAGTAAAAATTCATTGAATGGGCTATTCTACTTACATGTCATCTTATGTTACATGTTCGACATCACGCCAAACATACGCCGAGACAAAAGCCATCCATCCCCTGTACAATATATACTACTCAACACCACACAATATCACACCGGCACAGACGCAGACACAGACACACACACAACGCACCCTTTTCGACTTGAGCCCATGTCTCCGCCTGGCGTTTGGCTGCCAGGTCGGTCCGCCCCGGATGTCGCCAGCCGATGTGTCTCGCCCTCTCCGCCATCCGCATCACGTGACGCGAGGCCATCAGTCCGTGATGACGATCGATCAGCGCCACCTTCAGTGCCCTCCTTGTTCGCAGTTGTGTTTGTGTTACTGCTTGCGTTCCCGGGAGTCACTGCTCGTCCCGCCCCTCCCAACGCCGAGTTACGTCCAACGATGCCCGTGCCATGTCCTCCGGAGGTTGTGACACTCCTGTTATTGCCCGCCCTCATCATGTCGGGCTCCCCGAGTGACACCCGAGCGTTTAGGTTGAACATATCCTGAAAACACCCCAGAATTATCACACAACGTCAGCGGTTTAGTCTGTGGCTTGTTCCTTCGTTTGCTTAAACTATAGACAATACACATACGGAAAAGAAAACGAACTCACCGATCGCATGAGTCGCCCGAGTTCGTTTGAAGTTGCGTACCAATCAAGACGACCGAATGCGAGCCACACAATGTATGTCGTGAAATTGTACAGCGTCTGCAATAAAATGACAGAAGACCAGTGGAGAGTACAAGCAAAGTCAGTTTGCGGAAATCAAAGCACATGCAATTCACGTGTCTAGCATAAACGATTGCGTGTGTGTGCGCGCGCGCGTGTGTGTGCATGCTTTTGTGTGCGCATGTGTGTGCGTGTGTGTGGACATATCAGATTATACACAGATGTGTGGGTGAGTTTGTGCATGAGTCATATATCCTCATTCTTTCATTCGCTTTTCCCATCGCGTGCCGTGCAGTTCACCGTCAAACCCACCTCAAACAAAAACCGGTCCTTCGTTTGATTTTTTTGTCGGCCAATTCGAAGGAGCAAAAAAGCGTATCTCTGCGCAAGGTTGCTGAGGCGGCTTTCTTGCTCTCCCTTGATTGCTTCGTAAGAACGCGCCTTGGCAGAGTGGCTGTGAACGCATCAAACGCACAACAAACATATGCATGAGGCTTTGGTTTATACGTTGTTTTTGTGACATACGGACTCAGCAAGAACATACATACTCACATGCACACATAATCCCACACATAGTAAAATACTCTCACATACAATACTTCCCACACACACACAGCAAGAACAGACATACTGACATGCACACAATAATTCCCACACACAGCAAAATCATAATACTCTCACACACGGCAATACTTCCCACACACAGCAAGAGCATAATACTCACACACACAATAATGCCGCACAACATACATCCACACAGACAATGCCACGCACGCACGCACAATGGTGTGCGTATGGGAAGTATTGTGTGTGTGTATGTGGGTGTGTGTATGTATGTATGTTCTTGCTGCACACATGCCTCAATCTAGCTACTCACGTGGTTATGCCCCCAGAGCTCTCCTTCTCAAGCTCAAGCTCATTCTCCAGCTTTTTCATCTTGAAAAAATTCTTAAAGTAATGAAGCGCCGAAAGGAGAAAGGCGTCAAATTCCTCTGTGTTGGCGCACCGTTGAAAATTCGGCGTCTGAGAGATTGCCGGCAGGTTGTAGAACGTGATTTCTGGAGGGGACGAATAAGAGCAAGTGAATAGGGGGAGGAAGAAAAGAAAAGGATTGGCAGGGGACAACAAAGGTCGGATTAGCTGCAAAGTTAAAGTGATATATAGCCACTGCAGATGAGGCGGATACACACACACACACACATCTCCGCACACTAACACACACGGACGCATGCACACGCACACGTACACGCAAACACGCACCTACTCTCTCTATCTCTCATACAAACAACACACTCATTCACACACTCACATGTACACACACACAACGCAACACAACATACAAATAAGGTTATCCCCCTCCCATGCATGCAGTTTCAAATGAAACAAGGGTATTGACATGAAGATACACATGCACCCCGCAAATCCAATTTCGATATACGGCAATGGAGTACACACCCTTGTAGTTCCCGAGGGGAATCGAGTCGATGTCACTGGCAGTATCGCGGCTCCTGTTTTATAATTAACAATATACCAAAAAACATCAATGTCTGCAGCGAAATTACATGCAATTGCAGCACATCCAAACCACCCAGGCCTACACCCGGTGTGGTCAGAGAGCACATACATACATATATATATACACATATATATATATACATATATATATATATACATGTGTGTGTGAGTGTGTGTGTGTGTGTGCGCGTGATCAGAGAGCACATATGCACGCATGCAAGGGCAAACTCACTTTGCTCTCTGCATGGTGATCTGGTTCATAAGCACAGAAATCCGCCGAGATGCCCTCTGCATCTCAAACTGTGTCTGGTACTTCTGGTCGGCATGACCGCCATCTTCGTGCGCGGCCGATGCACTGCGGAAAGTATATAAAGTTTGGCATCCTGTCACCAACAGTGCATTTCAAAAGTCACAGACAAACAAGGATACAAAACATATCCCGTTGATGATCCGCTATTAAATAGCGACAGTCGTATGTATCGTCTTCTCTTCTCCACATCATTAACCTCCATTTAGAGGCAGCACCAGTGAGAATATCCACTCACTTGTTACGCGAGGAATCTTTTCCGGTGGACTTGCGAGGATTTGGCTATCAAGCACAACACATATAAAAAATGACGCAAAGTATCGGCGACAAGTTAGAATTCCCACGCACGCGCATGCACAGTGCACGGCGGCTGCACACGGGCATGCCCATACATTGCACGTGTCCAACAACAGCAAAATACAACAGCAAAATACAACGTGCAGCAGCACAATTCTTTCACAATCGCAATGCCAACTCGATCAAAGTAGCGATGGATTCGCTGCTTCACCCACCGCCATGAGTGCAGACGGCTTGGCCGATCCTCCTTTCATCCTCACAGCCCGAAAGCCGTCGGGTCGGGGGGAGAGCAACAAAATGCTCGTTCGTTCACAGATGGTATTCCCCCATGACCACCACTAAATGCAACCGTCGACAGTAACAGGCTTGGATGCAAGCCGAAACGGAAGATGCAAGAGCCAGCGAAAGCGCACGCGTTTGCGTTGCAGAGAGAAGCAGTTTTCGAATAACCCCAAAGGAATTGTTGTGCGCTCTATCGCACGTGCACAATCCAATCAATCGAAACGGAGACCCAGTTGCAGACACACTTCACATAAGTAATGCGTGCTCATAACAGCTCCTCGGTGTTACTTCCATAACTTACTTGCGCGGAATAAAGAATATAATAAAAAGATTCGTTTGTGTGTATGATTCACACTTTTCCCCCATTGTCATTTACACACCTGAATGTCGTAGGGCGGGGGTATACGCCTATGTATGGACTGTGTATGGATCTGTCTCCGGCATTAAGTACATATCCATAGAAACGCTAATGCCACGAAATTAAGTGTAGTATATGTAGGCCTGAAATCTACTCAATTGGGTGGCGACACAACCGGACAATGCTCGCCCAATTGGGTATTAGTGGGGACTCATTATACATTTATATCCATTTATAAATCCGCTGCACTAATAAGTATCACAGTGTAAAGTATTATACAAAATTGGTCATATAGAATTAATTAATCCTAATGTGGACTTCATAGCCTGGATTTGTTACTCACGTGCCGCCCGGCCGCCAGTTCGGCTGCCCTCAGTTCTGCCGAACCGTGCTGACATCCACTTCTACCAATTGAAACAAATCACGAGCATACAAAAGAGAGTACCTTGACATTTGCGGACATATTGGAAGTGACTATTGCGCAAGCTGAAACTTGTTCGTCGCACGCGGCAGCCCTCCGATAATATCCATCACAACAGGGGGGAGGGTTGACTGCACACGGGCTATGCCGTGATATTTATTTCGTCTTCAATCGAAGGCGAAACTAATTGTGCCGGATGAACATTGCAAAGTCAAGCATGATCCGCAGACTGGATCCCAAGTGCGCCTCTCTGTTAAGATCGGGTATTGCAATAACTTCCCTCGCCCAGTGCGTCGAAGAGCTCATTCTAAACGGTAAGTTTAGTTCTGCTTTGATTATATGAATATGTGCGTTAATGGCAACACATTATATGAAACCATCTCACAACCAGCCACGTGAAATGTGTTATCAAACAGTCCATGCAACAACTATAAGATGGTGGCTGCGGAGATTTCGAGGCTCAATTTCCACCTGTTACTTGCCTTTGTTACCCCACAGCGATCGATGCGGGGGCGACGCTCGTTGATGTGCGATTGGATCTGACGAGATTTGGTGCCCGCGTATCGGACAATGGTGTCGGTGTTTCCCGGGAAGATTTAAAAGTGCTCGGAGAGAGACATGCAACGAGCAAATGTGCGTCGATTAGTGATCTTGAGACCGGCATTTCAACTCACGGATATCGTGGGGAAGCCCTCGCCAGTATTTGCGATATTGCAACGCTCGAGATTAACACTAGGAGACGAGTCGAAGACGGTGGAGATGGTGCTACGTACATGAAAAGTGAGTTTTAATGTAACATGTTTCTTGACTGGACTGGATCGACGTGATTTAAACTCTCCTTCTAATCGATATCGTGCCATAACATCCACCCGTCTCTATTCCCGCTTTTTTGCAGTAATGAGTCCAGGCGTGGCAGCGCATCACATCTCCCGCTGCCTGCAAGATCGCCCTTCAACAGGCACAACAGTAGTGGTACATGACCTCTTTCGTGGCCTCCCTGTTCGACGCCAACTGCTGGATCCCGGCAAGGAAGTGGAGCGCTGCCGACGTGCTGTCGAGTCGATCACTCTTGGCAATCCCCATGTTGCCGTCACACTCCGTTCCGACGCATCCAGAGCAGACTCGCAGCCGATTATCGCAACCCGTCGCTGCAAATCGCAAGCAGCAGTGTTCGCGGACCTGTTTGGGCACCAGCGGGCATCCCTTCTTCGCGCTGTTGATGGTTCATCCGTTCGCTTCAATGTCAGCGGTTGGATTTCGCTGGAAACAGCCTCCACAAAGTCGCTCCAGTATGTCTTTGTGAACGGACGACTCTCCCTGAACACGCCGATTCATCGCGCTGTCGCTGATGCGCTGGGTGCATCCACACTCATTCGCCCCACAGTTGTCCAAGCGGGAGGCTTGGGGGATCCTCAGCAAGGCCAGGCAGACTCAAACCCCACAAAAGGACGCAACGCAATATTCGTAATTAATGTGCAGTGTGCGCAGCGGGAAGTGGATGCGTCGTTTGAACCATCGAAAACCATCATCACTTTCCGCCACTGGGACGAACTTCTTGCCACAACGAAACAAGCGGTGAAGAACTTTGTCGACACAAATGGTCTCGCAGCACCGTCGCTGTATGCGCAACTCGTGGCGAATACAGGCGCACGTGGGTCGCAGCCGTCGCAGGCGTCCCCAGCAGAGTTTGCATCCACACGGAGTGATACTCACTCGCAGTCACTATTTTCGGATCAAGAGGAAATTGTGTCCGGACTGTCGCTGCGGCCTCCTGCTCCCGCGGAAGACTATTCTTCTTCAAATCGACGCATCCTACATTCGGAGACGGTCAGACGCTTCACCGCCAATGAAGATGAAGCGGACCCAAAAGAAATCAATGCTGTGCGAACATCGTCTCAAACTTTGGATGACGCAATGCCTACTGCATGCTATGCATCCCGCATGGCTGATACGGATCACACGGTCGCTCACGAGACACGCGCACCGACCAGTATACTCTTTGGCGAGAACGAAGTGACTGAACAGTGCGCTTCTGTCGGCCTACCGGACAGTTCACCTGTGCATCGCTCAGCTGACCGTCGGAATACCGACAACAATGGAGACAGTGTTGATTGTGCGTTTGATACCGCTTACAACGTCACTACGGAGGCGAGACCTGTTGCACCATTTGTTTCCGCGACAGACTTCGATCATTCTATCGCCAGGCCATCTATTCAGGGAGTGGAAAGTCATTCGATAATCGGCGAGTTTCCCCAGTTTTCATCGTCTGGGGATCCGTTGTCTATCGACATAAGACCGCAGCAACCCACGGGCAATGCTAATTCCACAGACAATGACTTCGCTGGCATCCCGACATCCGACGACGGCTTTGCTTCTTCCCGCTGTCGACTGGGTTCTGAAACTCCGTGGACGGACAGATCAGAGCGTAGTGGCGGGATTGCGGGTGACACGGTTTTTGGTGGTGGTGTGGCCACACCTGTGTTTAGGCGGCGGCCTCTATCTGCCCATGAAGAAGCCAACTACCAGTCCCCCGTGCAGTTCATGGGCCCTTCTTCGACGGTATGTTATGACGCTGCTAATCTGTGCCCTATCGCTCCCCTAGCAATACGAAAGAACTTATACTGACTCGCCAGCTTCATTACTCTAACCCCCAGACCGACAACGGCCGAGACAGTTTTTCCGACTTCCGAGGCAGTTTTTCTGACTCCCCTCGATTTAGACCTCCGCGCGTGGAGACATCGACAGCGGAGGGTGCACAGTTTGGCATAAGAGCTTCAGTGTCCCGTGACAGCTCTTTCCAGGATGGAGAGGCGTTATTGACGAGCGCAGCGTTGCCATCACACAAAAGATCTGAAGCGCTTCCGACACAATCCCTGCTCTCATTGCGGCTGGATTCTTTTCCGGCACCTCGACTGCGGATACCGAACGCGCGAAATGAGCCGACGACTCCTGTGTCTCGTACAGTGCAAGAGTTACCTTGTGCACCGTCCCCATCTCTCTTGAGGCTCTGTCTGTTAAGCGAGCGGGTGGATGACGCGCGTCGGCTTCCCTCTGGGACTAGATCGGTCGGCGCTGTCGCCACTGTTGTGCCTGCTACCGCTGTTGATTTTAGTGCCCCGAATGATGCCTCACCAGGCACCCAACTGCCATCATCGTTGAATAGTTGCGAGGACGTCGCGCCATCATCAGTAGCCGATAGTCCATTCGACCGGACAGTGACGCGCCAGCCAATGGCACTTCGCATGACCACGCTCGGGTCGAAAGCACTCTCGCTCACGGATGCTGGTGAGAACTCGCTGGACGGACTTCATGGCTTGGATTCGGCTGCAGACGACATCGGCGACATACATGACGATGCAGCTCTGTTTGAACAGCACCCCTGTTCTAATACCAGCGGAGAGTCGTTTGAAGCAGAACAACAGAAGGATGTGGGCTTGGAAAGCGGTGCTGCGTCCGCCAATAGCGCTCCTTCGGATGGGGTGGAAGCCGATCGAGGAAAGCGAAAGTTGAATGATTACGTTGACGGGAGCGCCCCTTTTAAACGAGCACGCGTCGAGCGCGATTGCGTTTCGGCAGGTGCTCCCCCTTGTGATAGCCATTGTGAACACGGGCCTGTAGTGCACAGTGGAGGTCTGGCGTGTGTACAACCAGCGGAGGAATCGCAGTGGGATGCGTTTTTTGATGAATCAATTGGTCGCTTGGTGTACGTGCACAAGATGTCCGGCAACACGTCATTTGAACCGCCGCGGACACCTTCTTCCGAGGGTTTCGTGGGTGGGTCTGAGGATGGTGCAAGTTGCGTGATGTCAGCCGACCGTCCCTTCCTGGGTACTGCTCCTCACCTGGGAGCGTTCGTCGATCGATCGGATACAACGCACTTGAAAGCGGAGGGAAGACGCATCACCATGCGAGGACCGTTGGATAATGACGGAGACACAGCTGAGTGTACCATTGCTGGCAATAGCACACTTGACAGCAGTGTGACAACGCTTCTTTCCGAGTGGCAAAACCCGGCGTTGACGAGCGATTCTGTGGCGATTCCGTCGGTAGCTGCCACGGCCACTGATGCCGGTGGATTTCGGCCGCTTGTTCCTTACAGATTCAGCAGGGACATGTTGTCGACGCTGTCTGTCATCGGCCAGGTTTGTGACCCACTTGGACCACCCAACCCTGTTGTGTGTGTGTGATTGATGTGATCCGCTTCAATGGCCCGACTGTTGCGAGTTTGACTGTTACGAGTTTGACTTGTTACGTTTGACTTTTTCATTTTGTTTATTTGCAATCCGATTTTACGTGACACGCCAATTGTTTGTTGAATACGAATATGCGCAGGTCGATAACAAGTTCATCGCGTGCTTGATGGACAGGCCTAGTGAGCAGACGTCGGATATTTCGACTGATACTATCCCCGATAGGAAGCGTGTTCTTGTATTGATTGATCAACACGCCGCTCACGAGCGCGTGCGTCTGGAGCTCTACGAAGACGAAGTAAAGAAGTTCGCCCTGTCATATGACGAGACACAACAGAGCGAACGCGAGTGCTTCTCTAATGCCGAGTCCGATGGACATTTACGCACATCACTGTCGGATACTCTCGTGAGGGGGACGCAACTTAGGGTGCCGGTCCTCGTTACTCTGACAAAGGCCGAGGCAAGTGCTTGTATTGCAATTTGTTCCTGTGTATATCGCAAGCAAGTATTGAAGTGCATCTCTTTGTTTGCCAATGTGGATTGATCCTATTGATTTGGAGACACTACAATCGCGTTAACACATAAACGTTTATGCACACACACATGCCCCCGTGCAAGCAGGCGCGCTTGGTGGCGGAGAACGGAGCGGCGCTATTCCGGTGGGGTATTGAGCTTTCGCTCCCGGCGAACATCTTCACAAACGCCGACACGCACAGCGGCCACGTCACTGCGCATGTGACGCACGTCCCCCCGTCGATTGTTGACCGCGTGGGTGCCGATGCATCCGTCGTCAGTGGCATTGTCCGTGAACAGCTTCAGATTGCCGAAGAAGGCGGGCGGGGTGCATGTGGAGGGGTCATGCCGCGATCACTTCATGCAGTGCTGCAATCCAAGGCATGCCATGGTGCGTGCATCGTCATGTGGATAGTACGTTTTGAAAGTTGTCGTATGTGTGTATGTGTGTGAGAGTTTTGCTGTGGTGAGTTGTTGTCCCCATTCCGTATACACGAGTTCTGCATGTGCTTTTTTTGTCTATAGGCGAGCTCTCGCAACGGAAATCATGTCTTTCGGGAGGTCTTTCTTGACTGAATTATAACCATTACATGATGACTCAACGCACATGCAAACTTGCGCCAATTCCTGCAACCCCCTCAGGCGCCATCCGCTTTGGAGACCGCCTAACCCTGGACGAATGCCGCACCCTAGTGAGAGAGCTGACCCTGTGTCGGCTGCCGTTTCAGTGTGCGCATGGACGCCCTTCGGTCGCGCCCCTCGCCGACATCGACGGTCTTGCTGCTGTCGTTGCGCTGATGGCCGGGCAATTCGGATAGAATTATATTCAAGTGCAGAGGGCTGTTATCATTCCTCTCGTTTGTGTGTATTCGATCGGCAAATCTGCTGGGCTTGTTGTTTCTTTGTGATACTGGCTCGGGATAGTCCCGCGCAAATTGTACAGATTGGGTATTTGTAAGTAGTAATCTATTTGGCACACCGTTTTCCCCACGATGGATATTTGCGTGACAAAGAGACTGCTCTGGACTACTAAGTTAGATTCACGCTTCCCCTTGTTTAACATGAGCACGCGACAGTTCGATTAACTATTGACATGACTGTTGTACTGGCAACTGTTACGACATGTCAGCGAGTGTCAGTGACAACGCTCATGATCACACATGAACTGTCTGTGCGCTTACTGTCACTACTAGTCAGTAGCTGCCTCAACGGCAAATTCCCTCCGCTTTCATGTGGAGATTGGGTGCGTCAGGTCGTAGCAGAGTATCGTCCTTATCCGGAAGTTCAGCCACGCATTCGGTTTGGCTGGTGACGGAGACTGGACGAGCTGGTGCCATCATGGATGAACGGACTGATATTCTGATTCACCGGCATCGTATTACTGCTTAACGGACGCCGCAGTAAGTAGTCAGTGACCGCGTTCGAGTTGATCGTCACGGTCATTGTGTGAATATAAAAACATAGCCGAATGTCTGCACTGACCCCAAGCGGCATCCCTGGACATTGGATGCCGAAGGTTACCGTGCCGGCACTGTTACTATCATGATGTCACTTACACATTGACCGGCGCCCTTGTGATATCAACTGAATGACATATGGTCACGTGACATGTTGAAGAACATCAGCAACTGAGTTTGAAACGCTGACAGATGAAGAAGGAAACAACGATTAAGACAATGCATCAGGTTTACTATTTTATTTTGTTTCCCCGAGCCGGTGTATACTTGGCTAGGATGGCTGTGCGGTGACATATAGCCTGACGACAGAGGATGCCACAGGGCCTGCCGCCCAACTGGGTGGAAGAGTACTCAAAAACCCGACAGCGAGTGTACTACTTTAACACCGTCACGAACGAGAGTGTGTGGGAGCGTCCCACGAACGACACTCCCTCGCGGCATGTGCAGACATACGATGTGAATCGCGCGAATGACAGGAAAACTGCCGGCGTGCGAACGGATACCCGCTCTCGCGTGCCGAGCGATCGTGAGACGTATGAGGTACATCGCGCAGACACCGCACGTCCAGGTGCACAGAACGATCACATCGACTCATACGTTGCACAGCGTACAGATGTGCGCCCACGCGGACCAGCTGCGGATTACTATGCACAACGCATAAAGGACAGGAAAGGTCCCAGCGTGCCCACTGATGCGCATTTACGCGCGCCAAACTATGTCGACAATGTGAAAGCCGGACACAGCGAAGTGCATCCGCAGCACAATAATACACGGACACTCAGCGGATACAGCGAGTCGCGTGCACCAACTGAAGCTGCAGTGGGCACTCCTCACAAGATGCGACGGTTGGTCACGTGGTTATCTTTAGTTCTCTCTATTTTCACTGGTTATGAGCCATCGCCTTCTTCTTTTTCATCTGAACCATTACATGCACTCATTACCTACAATGCGTAGGCATGTAAGTCCATGATCACACTTGTGTGTGTGTTTGTAGCATGTGTGTAGATTCTAATTGCCGAATACGTCACCATGGTGATGTGTGCATCCGTGGTTTGCATATTTTCTGCACACAGGGCAAGTGAGAGCGTTGTGCACATGGAGATCGACGAAGTGGCTGCAGAATCAATCAGCGCGGCGTCTGCAAGCGAGCGATTAAAGTATGGAAGCCAAGTGATCGATGCGGTGAGACTTTCTTTCTTGTTTCATTTGGCCGCGCACATACTGCTATTCTACTGACATACGACGCAGATACAGTCGAGACAATGACTTACCACTCATTTACTCACTCGCACACCCACGCAACACACGCAACACACGCAAATACATACCTTTGTGAACGTGCCACCATACCACACACACACACACACACACAGAATGACATATCCGCCGAACTCTCTGCAATGGCACCCCATCCATCCGGACGCAATGTGGGGGGAGTCGGAGTGGAAGCGTGGGCAAAAGGGCATCGAGATCTTTCCGTTTCGATACACGGCCCGGTCTATCGTCGACTAAACATTGTTGTTGACACAAATGTGCTTCTGTCCAATCTGGCTGCGATTGAGGCGCTCGGCTACATGTGGGATGCGCTCGCAATGGCGGGGCTTGTTGTCACCATTGTCATCCCGTGGATTGTCATTCACGAACTCGATGGTCTGAAGGTATTGTGTATTGTCAAGTGTGGGATGATGTGAATAATATGTGTGATTTGCCTTTTGTACGTTTTGTGCGCGTGCGTGCGTGCCTGAGTGTGTGTGTGTGAGTGAGCGTGTGTTTGTGTGTGTTTTTTTTGTGTGTGTGTGTGCGCGTGTGTGTATCTGCGATGTGCGTGTGTGTATATGCGCGTGTGTGTATGGCGTGTATATATGCAACTGTTTGTGTTTGTGTGTGTATGTGCGCGCGTGTGTAGTGCGTGTGTGTATTTGTGTGTGTGTGTGTGTGTTATGTGCACGTGTGTATGTGCGCGTGTGTGCGGGAAGTTTTCTCTATGCATGAATAATTCTTGTTTTTCTCAAGTGCATATGAGTCTCTGTGCAGTTGTGGATCTGTGTGATGGCTCAAATATTTCCGTTTCTATCGCCCATCGCAACAAACGTACGCCTTCATATCCTTAAGACCCACTGCTCCCACAATACTGCATGCACCAACACTCCTTCTTCTATTCTCTCTCTCTCTCTCTCTCTCTCTCTCTCTCTCTCTCTCTCTCTCCCCCCCCCCGCCGCAGCAACGCACGACGGCCGACCACGACTCGCCATCCGCGCCTTCGATAGGAACCCTCGCGAGACATGCAACGCGCTTTCTTCACGACAATCTCGCCGTTGGAGCAGAGTTCATTGTGGCGCAGGGCATGACACACGACCGATCGGCGAAGGCATTGGTGCCCATGGTGCGTTGATTGCTGTTACTCGAGTCCTCTCTTAAACTTTCTCTCCCTCTCCCTCTCCTATCTCTCTCTCTCTCTCTCTCCCTCTCCTATCTCTCTCTCTCTCTCTCTCTCTCTCTTGTGGAGTCCATGGGCATAGCGCCTATGACACTGACTTGAATCCTACATCTCTCTCTCTCTCTCTCTCTCTCTCTCTTGTGATTGTGGAGTCCATGGACATAACTCTCAGAGGCAGATTTGATTGCAGATAGATACAGAGAAAGAGAGAGAGAGTCGTATGGAGAAAATCACTGAGCTGCGTTGCGTTAGTGCCAAGTGCGCCGACTTTTTCCCTCCATTTTTTGCTTGTGATGCGCACATTGTACATTACTGGCTGCGCTGTCGAGTGGGAACACGTGCTTGTATTGAGCTATGTAGTTTTGGCTCCCCCCCCCTCCCCTCCTTCCCTCTCAACGACTAAAAACACCCAAAAATAGACAAACGACGAGCGCGTCCTCGCATGCTGTCTCGCCCTTGTTGAAGACAACGCCAACGCACAAGCGTACGCGCAATCCCCGCAGCCGATTGCAGTGGTCGTTCTGTTAACCGACGACAGAAACCTGTCTGTGAAGGCACTGGCGAGCAGCATACCCGCCCTGGGTTCGCGTCTATTTCCGACTGCCCCAGAAGACATTATGCTCCTGTCGCAAGACCCCATTTCGTTTCAGAGACAGAGGCACGTGGCAGCGGTGCGAATGGCTGCACCCCAGATGTCGGCGGGTCACGTGATGCACAGTGTTGGTGTCGACCGTCATGCCAAAAGCAGCGCTGAACCGCAGTGGATGGCGTGTGAAGATTCGGAGCATGCGCCATTTCAGATCGACGATGTGGCGTCATTTGTGGGTGTCGATGACGGCCCGCGAGCGTCACTTGGACATGACGACGATTCACTGCTGCACATGGATGCGGATATGCGCAACAACGACGACGAATTTTCGCGCCAGCAGCAACAGCTGAAGCGCACTCGAGCAAAGATTGTCCCATTTGGTTCGAGCGTAGGTGCGGCGACATCCGACCCCTCGAGTGCGACTGGGGGTGGAAGTGTGGTGTCGAACATATCGACAAATGCATCCGTCGACGACAGTGGGCAGCGGCAGCGAACCAATGCGCGATTAGTGCCGTTTCAAAGCGGCACAGCGGTAACAACAAAGGAGACGACTGTGGAGTTGTCGCAGGAGCAGAAATTGCCCCAGCAACAACAACAGCAACATCCACAGCAATACCCACAACAACAACAACAGCGAGCTACACGGGCTCGGATCGTGCCAACCAACGCGTCTGTTGTGCAGCATTCTGCCGAAAATGCATCCCATGCACCCGCGGAACCCCAGCATAGCGACGCACACAACGGCACTGTGCGTGCGTCGTCGTGGGCGGTGCTCACTCGCACGCTGAGTGAAGCACTGTCTCCAGCGATAGAATACATGATGGCGAAAGCGTACGGTCACGAAGACTGGATGGAGCTTGTTACCGTGCAGCCTCCGTGGACAGGCAGAGGCTGCCTGCACGTGTTGCAGGTGCGATTGCATATTGTCGCATTGATCTATCTGGTTCTTTTCTTCCCTCGTAACAGTGTTTTAAGTTTTGATAGCACTGTGGATTGCTGAAGTTGTTGTTGGTACAGCTGTCTGTGATATGTGCAAGTAATGCGACGAAGGTCGGACCGGGTGTGTGAGAGTGTGTGAGTGTGTGTGAGTGTGTATGAGTGTGTGTGAGTGTGAAAAGAGTGTGTGTGTGTGAGTTGGTTTTGGGGGGGGGCATCAGTAAAGAATCGTTGTATACCTGTCTCCTTCATTGCCTATACTTGTGTCTCGGCATTCTTTTTCTTCACCCCCAATCGTTGTTGTCTCAAGAAAGCATTGTGCAACAAAGTGTTGAGCTCTGCCTAATCCTGGATCGGCGCTTTTTCTGTCTCTCTCATTTCTTTTTTGTGTGGTATTCACAGCACCATCACATAGCCGTGTTTAAAGACTACGTGCGCGATGGTGCGACACGGGATGCAATCAAAGAGATGGAGGGAACTCTGCGAATACACGACGCTGCCGCCGCGAGAGGTGCTCTGTCTATATCCGCACACGCACTCGGGTCACTGGCGTCACAGGCTGCGTCTGTTCTCGAGACGCTCGTTTTGGGAATTACCGAGCCAAGAGGGGCTCGAAACGGAAGGTGCGTGCATGTGATTACCTGCTGTGGTGTTCGTGTGGTCGTCGTTTTTCGTGTTGCTGTTTGGTTCGGCACCCGGATGCCGCATTGTGTGTGTGTGTGTGTGTGTGTTTGACGGCATAATAATAAAATGAGTCACTGACTAACATTTTACCAACAATCGGTTGCCATTTTCCAATCACTTACACAACGGACAGATACCCGGGACAGCATGACAGTGACGAGGAGATATCCCCCAGTCATATTGGGGGTGACCTTGGTAGCCTCCGACAGCTCCCGTCAAAGGACTCTGCAATCACCGCACTCACCCGTGGTACTTCGACACTTCGAACTCTCGCTTCATCTGTTCTTGAAGATGAGAAAAGGCTGTCGACATCGTTGCACGCGGCGCGCCCATCGACATTACCGATGCAGATTTCATCGCAACCCGTTGCACCACAACAGTCGCCAGTGGCGTGGCGTGTCCACGCGCACACACATCCTTCGCCGATGTCACAAACAAACAATGCGAGACACGTGGATTCACAACCATCGTCAGCGCCGGGGACCCCTAGAACATCAGCAGCAACGACAGCAGTAACAGCAGCAACAGCAATAGCGTTGGAGCCAACCGCGGAAGGCGGCGTTCTCGCCAAGCAGTTTGTTTCCGTCAAAGAGGGATTGACTCTGCCGCAGTCGATTGCCGATAAATACCAAATCCTCTTTGGACTTCTCTCTGCGGAGGGTGCGGCTGCATCACTCGCCTTTACACAGCACGTGTGCGAGACGTATGCGACGATTCTTTCGCCTTACTTTGATTCCAATGGATGTCTCGTTGCGGGGGCCAGTTCGCAGCTATCGACCGCTGATCTCGCAATGCTACTCACACATGTTGCCGAACTAGGGCGACATGTCGAGTCGATTGTTCGCTGTCTGCATGCAGCAACGTGCGATGAGACGTGTTCGGCAGGTGCGGGGGAGGCGCTTTTGGTGGATTCGGGATATGCGACTGCAGCGGATATAGCACGTGACAAGCGCACGACGCTTTTACCCTCGTGGACAGAGACGCTATCTTCGGCAGTGTCGTCGATGACGACACAGTTTGCATCGTGGAACTGCAACGTGCATCCCGCAAGCTTTCTCTTGCTGATGTGTGATGCAACGCACGCGCCGGCTGTGCCTGTGTTTGGCGCATATGCCGAGGCGTTGTTGAACTGGCTGCATGCCGTGTACAGTGCTCTAATCCAACATCGCATCCGCACTACGGGCGGACAATCATGAAGCACAGTGCGAAAATTGTGTATGTGTGCCGGCAAAATTTGAGAACACATCCGTAATTATAATTATTTTAGTATGGGATTTGTATGAAACACAGTCAGGTCAAATGTTCTGTGTGGTCCCGCGTTATTTGCGTTTGTGCCACCAATTTTGTGAGCAGTGGTAGTGTGTACTTGTGAGAATGTTTGCGTGTGTGTGTGTGTGTGTGTGCGTACTTGTGAGAATATTTGGGCATACATGCGATAACATTACAAATGGAGAGCAGGGCCGGAGGGAATGCGATGAGTAATCAAGAGGGCCATAATGAAGTGCAAAGTAGTAGCGATTCTCACTCCCACCTTCACTCATTACTATATGACTTATAATATCAAATAGAAACCGCAACGCGTAGTTTGCGACATTGGATCCGCAGTGAGGGTTCAGTTGCAATCGCACAGGCCACCGTCGGGTCCCAACAGATGCGCTCTTACTCAGATCTCTTTCAAAGAATATCCAGAGCGGTCGATGATGCCCTGAAGCTGACGCCCCCAGGGACTTTGGATAAGTTGAAATAGTTTTACCTGGGTAAATGCCCGCACAACTACACAACAATATATAATAATAGGGCACTCCGCAACTCCCCCCC
>CALSCR010000112.1:0-13804 GCA_943704495.1 Pigoraptor chileana
AGAGAGAGAGAGAGAGAGAGAGAGAGAGAGAGAGAGAGAGAGAGAGAGAGAGAGCGCAGCACAGCTCCTCAAAGTACAAAACAGCGATAATAAGTGCATTCGCACACTTCTTTTGTTGCAGCAACGCGAACGACGAACACCCAACTCACATTGTCGATAGCTGCACTTTTCGAAAATGATTGATCCGGAAGACACAGCCCGTCTCAATCTCAAATCCCAGACGGCGGAGGAGGCATATGCAGAGCCTGCAAACTTTCTGGAGATTGATGTCCTTAATCCTGAGGTGCACGGCATTGGCCGAAACCGTTATACCGACTATGAGATTCGCATGCGGGTGAGCCCCATACTTTGACGCACTTGTTTCGTCGGGAGTTCTCACTAGACCCCTTAGCTGATGTGGATCTCATCTACACTCGTATTGATTCGCTTTCCCAGACCAATCTTCCTATTTTCAAGATCAAATCGTGCTCTGTGCGGCGTCGCTACAGCGACTTTGAGTGGCTGAAAGCTGAGCTCGAGCGCGACAGCAAGATCCTCGTCCCGACACTGCCTGGCAAGGCCATTCTGAAGCAAATAAACCCTCTCAAAAAGGATGACGGTATCTTTGAGGACGAGTTTATTGAGGACCGTCGCAAGCTTCTGGAGGGATTCATCAACAAGTGGGTATTTGCAATTGTGTGACATTCTGTAGGCTATCGCTTCTCTCTCTCACACAAATGTACTATGTGTGCATGGAGTATTGTGTAGATGCAAGTTCTGGTCTCAGTGACGCTTCATACGTTCTGTCACTGGTGCTCACCTTGTTATTGTCGCACACTTTGTGGTTGTGGTTGCTGTTGTTATTGCCGTTGCCGTTGCCGTTGCTGTTTTTATAGGATTGCCGGTCATCCCCTCGCGCAATCGGAGCGCTGTCTCCACATGTTCCTCCAGGAGCCAACCATCAACCGCGAGTATACACCGGGCAAGGTCCGCTGAGACCTCAGTCGTGTTGATGGTCCTATGGTGCGCTGTTCCCCTATGGTGCGTTGTCGATGCCTTGGTGGTCCCGCTGTGCATTGGCCCGTCATTGTCTGCTGTTGCGCGTTTCGTCGTTTCTTTTTTCCCCGTCATATTCAATCGCATCCATGCTGTTGCTCGTCGTGGGTGCGTGCATATGTTTGTATACCGGTGGATCGTGAGTGCCTGCCTTCTGCGTGTGCGTTGTGCGCGTGTGTCTGTGTCTTTCCTGTCACGCAACACTTGATTGCCAGCGTATGTCAATGCCAGGGCCAGTGCGTTTATCCGCATAAGCCCTTGTGACTTCGACATATATTGTGGTAGTTTAGTCAAACTGCGTGTGAATGGAATGGCACTCTTCCTCGTTGCGCGTCGTTGACGATATAGCCACGCATTTTTGGATGAATTGGCTGGAATCACAAAGTGTACGGGGTCGCATGCAGCGTTCTTCAATACCTACCCTTACTGTGGAGTGTGTGTTGTCCAAATACGCTGCCGTTTAAGTTTTGGGGCTGCGTCGCCCGCCTCTATTGTTCGTGCGGTCCGCGGGCATATCCAACGACACAACACTCCCAATCTGTGTGTTGCACTGAAGGGATGGGCAATGTGACCCTGTCGACACAAGTCAAGTGTAGCAGAGTCCCCACAATACTGCGCACGATGGTGCAGCGACAACGCATTTGCGACGTGCATAACGGTGTGCGAACTGATCTTGTGCGACAACGACCGTAATATCGATGCTCACTCCGGGATTCGGATTGCTAGTGACGTCATAGCCAATGGCCACTTATTATGAGTTTACTATGACAAAAAATGTGGCCGTAAATCAAAAAGAAGTGGCAGTGAATTGTTGATTATTGTGAGCGACGACAAATCCGGGAAGTCGCACTAATCAACAACGCATCCGGCTTCATCCTTTTCAGAAGGTCATACATATGTAGTGCTATTGTCTGTTGCGTGTGGTGTGTCTGTCTGCTTGGCTTCCTAGTGTGGCCTTGTGGATCTAATGAAATGGCGCGGCACAGGAATATTCGCAACCTCGATTTTGACGAAGGTGAGGAGCCCATCACGTTGTCTTTGGCGTGGATCTGTTTGTGTCGCATTTCGCGGCAGAAAGCACCTCTCTCTCCCTCTCTCTTGCGGCAATCGCAATATTGAAACTGACTGCTGTTTACATCGCAGACGATTATGACGACGAGGACTACCTGGGCCGATCCTATGACGATCCATGCCTGAGCCCGACATCTGGTGCGTTTCTTGTGGGATAGTCGCCACGTAATTGCGGGTTG
The DNA here is from genome assembly GCA_943704495.1 of Pigoraptor chileana. Lineage (NCBI taxonomy): Eukaryota > Filasterea > Ministeriida > Capsasporidae > Pigoraptor > Pigoraptor chileana. The sequence goes on from CALSCR010000112.1 coordinate 2,286, forward strand.
TTGTTCGATCACTGGATATGCACATGCCTGCAAACGAATACGCACTACACATTCCCACACACACACGAATGCACATATCGCCCCTCAGTTTGCTTACCTCCTTGTCTGCATGCCTTGTGCGCGTGGTTGCAGAGGGTTTTGTGTACCGCCGCGATGGCAACCAGTTGGGCTCGTATCTTGCCCCTGCACCGACGTCTGGTGTGTCTGCCGGAGCGGTGACCAGAGGGGGTCCCGCGCCCGCGGCGCCGCCTGTCGTGCAACCCAATGGCAAGCAGAGGGAGGCGCGCGATGCTCCGCTCACAGACGAAGAAAGAGGTTGGTATGGTCAGGGTGGCTGTCTCAATCTTGCAGGTTAAGAACACCACTCGCACTCTCTTGTGGTGTGAATGGCATCCATAGTGGTGTGGTTGCACTCGCGGCACTGGTCGGCGCTCCCATGCCCCCTGTGTTTTACTCATACTGAACCGCCCCCATACCGCTCAGCCCTACTGTTCTCCGTGCGTGACCACGTGTACTCTATTTTTGGAGAAGAATATTTGGACGACGAGATCGACGACGCCGCGCTTAGGGCTGGATTTGACCCTGAGCGCACCGTCGCACTTCTGTTGGAAGGAAAAGGTGTGCAAATTGTGTGTGTGTCTGTGTGTGTGTTCCGTGTATATTTTGAGGATGTAGGATTCAAGTCAGTGTCTTATGCACTGTGTCCATGATTTCACAAAAACGCACTGGCCCCCGCTATTCGGGAAACCAGCTTTCACCCCTGTTGTCGCCTCACGAGAGAGAGACAGAGACAGATAGAGAGATGTAGGATTCAAGTCAGTGTCATAGGCGCTGTGCCCATGGACTCCACAGACAGATAGAGAGACAGAGACAGAGATGTATGAGTCAAGTCAGTGTTTCAGGTGGTGTGCACATGGACCCTACAAGACAGAGACAGAGAGAGAGAGAGAGAGTGTGTGTGTGTGTGTGTGTGTTCTGTGCATGTGCCCAAGTACATTGTCAACACATGGATTAGTATGTATTCGTCTGGCCCTTATTTCTCCGCTCTCTGTTTTGATGCACACCCACAAGGTAAGTGTCCGCAGGAAGTGCCTCGTCAGTCTCCAGGGATAACCGCAATCTCCACTTGCCAGGCAACACTGCCTCCGCCATCCCGCGCTCCACTGCTCCCACTGCCCCCGCTGCCCCACTGTTGCCGCTTGCGTCCCTGGGCTCGCTGGGTGCGCACCCCGCCCCGTCACTCTCGAATGCTCAGCCGCCGCCGATGGGCAGCCTCGCCTCGCTAGCCGCACTTCCGACAAAGGCGGCTCCACCTGTGCGAGCACCCGACTCGGCTGCCATGACAGCGCCGTATGGGTCTCTGTCGGCCCTTGCTCAGCTTGCCTCTGCGCCAACCTCTGCTGTGCCTCGCGCGGCTCCCGCCGGTGGATTGGGTGCCATTGCTGGTCTTGGTTCATTGGGCTCGCTGGCATCACTCGTGCCGCGCGCGCCGCAGTCGTCTCCATCGGCACCGGCTGTTCCTAGCGTGGCAGGAGGGCTATTGCCACGTGATGCTCTTGGGAGGGCATCTTCTACATCCCATCACCGTGATGGTGCGACTGGAAAGAGCGATGGCCCTGTGGCAGGGAACAGCAGCGGGGCACGCGCGGTGGCAGTGGCAGTAGCAGGGGCTGCGGGGGCAGGGGCTGTGGGGGCAGGGGCTGTGGAAGCGGGGGCAGTGGGGAAAGAATCCGCCAACGCCCAATGTGCCCCGCATCCGTCGATGTTTGCCGTGTGCATGTGTCTTGGCGAAGGGTCCTGCGACACAGCGGCCGCTTCACTGCGACGGCTCCCGTTTGACGGACCGTCATTGTTGTTTTCCGCAGGTGGCACCTTTGCGGACTCATTTTCAGGACCCTCTCCCGATGATATTGTGTTGGCCCATCGCGGTGTGTGCGAGTATGTGTGTGCGTACATTTGCATGTGAATGTGCGAGTGTTGTGTGTGTGTGTATGTGTGTGTTACGCAAACGTCGAATGGTTGGCGATAAGGATTAGTTTGAGTTGGGTTGACTTGAACAGGCAATTTTCCTCCGCAGGAAATGCTCTGGGATTTTCTGCAGCTCCGGAAGCAAAGAAGTCGGAGGACGTGCCCAAGCGTCTTGACAAAGAGATCGCATCGCTGAACTTGAAATCCGACGTGTAAGCGAGGCTGATGCAACGTGTTCATGATGGAGTCACATGTGGTCTTATTGTTTCAACAGCGGTGTGTTGTGTGACTGTTGCGCCCGCTGACACATGCCACTCGCCGCGTGTGTGTGCAGGCGGAGGGATGCCACCAAGGCGGCGGCTGGTGCGACGTCGCGGACGCACACTGCAACGCAGCCTCAGACTCAGAATCCGACTCACACTCAGACTCAACCGCAGTCGCGCGATCGCTCACAGCCGCAGACGCCTGCCACGCGTACTCCTGTGGAGCTGCAGAGCCCGTGCCTGTCACCGAAATCAGTGCGCCGTGCCAATGCAGCGACGGCGGATGTGATTGCCGAGTACAAAAAAGCGCGTGTTGCGGGAAAGGATGCGATGAATCTGATCGTCATTGGTGGGAGGCTGTATCCAAGAGTGCCAGAGCGGCCTCCGCTCAATGCGACAGCTTGTCAGAGTTGCAGTAATGCATCTGCTGACTTTGTGGACTAATGTGGAATGTTGATGGGTGATTGATGTGGCGGGGACTGGAATGGGACTGATGGTGTCCCTTGTCTCTACAACGTGTGCGTATGCTGAACGTTAGTCGTTTGTGCATCTCGCGTGCAAGGCCATCCCATAATCATTCTATTGGGCGCTGACCGCTCGCTCCTTGTGCTGCTCTATCTTCTGACCTGTGCTTGTGCGTGTGTGTTGCACGCAGGCCATGTTGACGCCGGGAAAAGCACTCTTATGGGGCATCTGCTTTTCAAGCTTGGGGAAGTCAACCAGCGGACCATGCACAAGTATGTTGTGTTCGCTGTGTGTACATGCGTGCGCGTCTGTATTTTTTGTGGGTGTTTTCAAGTGTCGGGTATCGGCGTTGTGCGCACATCTGATTTGTGGTGTCACTGTGCAGATTTGAGTCTGAATCGAAAAAGGCCGGCAAATCATCCTTTGCCTATGCGTGGGTTCTGGATGAGACCGCCGAGGAGCGGAGCAGGTGGGCGCATGGCCGCCATGATGTCACCTTGTTGGTCGTCTGTCTGCTTAGTCGCCTTTGCTGGTGCTGATGGGCTGACGGATGAACTGCAGGGGCATCACAATGGAGGTCTCTGTGACGAAATTCGAAACCTCTTGCAAGAAGATTGTGCTTCTCGACGCGCCCGGTCACCGTGACTTCATTCCAAGTATGATATCCGGCGCTGCACAGGTCAGTCTCTTCCTTTCTTTGTATCCTATGTGCTTTTTCCAAGTGTCTCTTGGTTTCGCTGTGGTTGCTTCATAGTTTCGCACGACATGCTTATGCATTGAGCCTGACTGATCACGTGAGTGTGATGTGCATCGTAGGCGGACGTCGGCATCTTGGTCGTGGATGCCAGCCCCGGTGGCTTTGAGGCCGGATTCGAGAGCGGTGGCCAGACGCGGGAGCACGCTATACTTGCGCGCTCACTCGGTGTCAATCAGCTTATTGTGGCCGTCAATAAGCTCGATGTCGTCGGTTGGTCCCGGGAGCGATTCGACGATATATCGAGTCGCATGCGCCAGTTCCTGAAACAGGCGGGCTACAAGGAAGAGGCGCTTTCATTTGTGCCGTGCAGCGGTCTCTCTGGTGAGAATTTGGTGTCGCGCACTGAGGCGCGGCTGTCGGCTTGGTACACGGGCCCGTCCATAGTGGAGCAGATTGACCGCTTTGCCCCAGTCGAGCGGCCGGTGGAAAAGGCGTTGCGGCTCTCTGTCGCGGATGTGTTCAAGGGTTCTTCGGGTGGGATTACTGTCGGCGGGAAGATCGAATCTGGGGTGCTCCAGGTTGGAGACCGCGTGCTGGTCGCGCCGTCGGGTGAACTGGCTGCCGTAAAAGGTGCGCTTTTGAGTGAGGGGAAGTGGACGGAAGTGCATTTGCGTTGCAATTTGAACGATGCTCGTCGTTGGGAACAGGGAGGATTGTTGGCAATAATCGCGCGTTGCGCCGCATTGCTGTCTGCATGCTGACATGCTTGAATGTTCGCCTGCACCGCATTGATGTCTGCATGCTGACATGTTTGAATGTTCGCCTGCACCGCATTGCTGTCTGCATGATGACATGCTTGAATGTTCGCCTGCACCGCATTGCTGTCTGCATGCTGACATGCTTGAATGTTCGCCTGCACCGCAGCCATCGAGGCCCACGACACGGCGGTTCCGTGGGCCGTTGCCGGGGACAATGTGAATGTGTCCATAGCTGGCATCGAACCCGCGCATGTCAGGTAGCTGCTGATTGTACTTAAATGGTTGCGTGTGGGAATGGCACGGGGCCCAAGTCAGAGGAAGTGACAGAAAGCACGCGCTCGACTTATCTATTGCGTAAGGGATTCCTAACCAATCGATCCCCTACTGAGATAATGTACAATCCGCACATGCCGTGCATCTTTCTTGCTGCAGCGTGGGCAACGTATTGTGTGATCCGTCGTTCCCCATTCGATCGACAGTCAAGATTGTCGCGCGCATCATTGTGTTTGACATTTCGGTGCCCATCACACCTGGATTTCCAGTGGGTGTTTGTTTGTGTCTGCTTTCTGTTGGCCACGCAAGCACCATCCACCCTCCTCTCAACAACACACGCATGCGCGCGCTTCGTTTGTCCGTGATGGGTCTTGGCATTTGTGGCAGTGACCACAAAACGTCTGCCACGGTTTGCCCGCGAGGACTGCACCATGTGCTGACTTCCTGTGCGATGTGCGTGTGCAGGTTCTCTTCCACTTTCAGAGCGTGAATGAGCCAGCAAACATCTCAAAGCTCGTGTCCCTCCTCAACCGTTCTACTGGCGAGGTTGTGAAGGAACGGCCCCGTTGCATCTCCAAAAACTCGAGTGCAATAGTGGAGGTTACTACTCAACGCCCGGTCTCTGTGGATCTCTACCGCGATTCCAAGGAAATGGGTCGGTTTATGTTGCGATCAGGCGACAAAACGATTGCCGCTGGAGTGATAACGGAGGTTGGTCCCATTTGTTGGCATGCTGCTGTGTTCTGTTGCACCGGCCGCACGTCCTGCATGCGCTCCCTGTCCCTCTGTTCTACCTCGCTCTCCCCTTCCAGTGCACTCCATTCCACCACGTGCTGACGCGTTCCTCATCATGGGTCGGCATCATGGGCCTCGCCTGCGCAGCTGTAGGTTTGCTGCACAGGCGACTGTGGGCCTATTTCTTTTGGGTACTGCCCAGCGTGGATGCCTTGATGGTCGCCTCTTCGACAGCGCGCGCAATGTGGCCCCGCACGCCGCCGTCCTCGAGGCGAAGCAGTCCTGCAATTGTGCACCCGCCGGGGGTGGTGACGGCATCGCGCAGTACGGCCGGGTGCTCGCGTGTACCGAGCACGAGGCTTCCCGCACCAACAACCGTCTGTGCGGCCAGGCGCAGAGCTACGTCGCGGGGCATGCCCATTCGTGTGGCCCCGTCCGCCAGCGATTCAATAAAAAGCCTGCAACACCAATCACATCACCCACACATCACGGAGAGCGATGGCATACCATTAGGAGTGTGTGGTGGAAAGCCGATAGTGGATGAGCGGGGTATGTGCATGGCGGCACCCACATTACAAACGCCGGTCCGCTGCCCGACAAGGCGGTGACCGTGTCAAAGTGGGTCTCGGGTAGTGTGAGGCACAGACCCAGAGGCGAAAAGAGTCCCGTTGCAAATGCGACGTCCCCGGGAGTCGCCGTGGATCCACCTGCGACAACAGTTGCGCCCTGACGCACCCGCGTGGGGGTGTTGCTCATCGCCCGCACAACGCGCGCACCGGGCACAAGTTCCTCCAGCCGCTGGAGAGAGACACCGCTGCATATACTGATGAGAAGTTTGCCAACAAGCGCATCCGTGATCCCGCTTTCCCTCGCAAAGGCTTCTACCATGTACGGCTTCACCCTAATCGCACGGTTATTGCAACGGGTGGGAGGAGGGACATTTGCACGATATGTCAGGAATCAAACCAGAGTCATCAGTTTGGCCGCCGATATTTATGCAGTCAACGATACTTACCCCAACACAACAGCGCTAGCGCTCTTGCACGCCATCACATTATCGGTTTGAACACTAATGTGAAACTTTTCCTGCAATGCCGACGCTGATTCCACACTGCGAACTGTTGCAACAATGCTTTCCCTGTCCAACAATGTTTCCGCAAGGAGACCTGACAAGATTGCGGAACCCATTGATCCACATCCCACAAATGCCAGCTTGCCATCGCACAGGAATGCCTTCGGACCATCCATTTTTTGTGTTCTTTAAGTGGCACGAATCCATCTCGCGTTGCGTGTGGACATCTTAAATAGAATTAGTTGTTTCGGCACAGACGGTAATTTTCCTGTCCTTGTCTTACCGAGACTGATGCCCAAAATTCGCTAATAGTGCCAAGTCTAAGTCAACGTTTACGCACATTATTCATTCGCTTATAAGTAGCTGCACATGCAAGGAGACCAACGTGCAGCACCAACAAAACGTGCGCTGCTCCTTTGTCTCTCTGCTCGTTTGTTGCTCATTAATACTCTTCTTGTTCGCGAGCTCTCTGTATTTCGTGGAGCCCATATATAGCTAAGCGCTATTAAGTTGTGGGGGATTTTCAAGATATGTGGCCTTTGCAGTCTTCCTCTTTCGAGGGGTGTGCAAAGGACTGCACATGCAAGGAGACTGAAAGTGCAGCACCAACAAACGTGCGCTACTTGGCTCGTTTTTTGCTCGTGGGTACTCTTCTTGTGCACAAGATATTGACAATTTTTGTATTTCGTGGAGCCCATAGCTAAGCGCTATTATAAGTCGGGAGTTTCGAGATAGATAGCCTTGCAGTCTTCCCCTTTCGAGTGGTGGACAAAGGGTGGAGATGTTTTTCGTTTCACGTCAACTTCAACACACTTTTATGGTAGCATACATCAAAAATACAAGTGTTTGATGTTGGATAACGCAACTGTTTCTTGTTTTCTTAGTGTATTTTGGTGAATAAACAAAGATATGCCACATACGTATGATTACGTATTAAAAATTGTGGGTACAAAAATTGGATGTGGCCATTTTCATTGATATGTCTTTGTGTGTATATTCAGTCTGCATCTGAAACGCAATATGACGGTAAACAATGCCGAATACGTTTAACTACATGTAATTTACTAATTGTGGCAAAATTGAATGGTTGATGTGATTCGTTCTGCAATAAAACTGTCACTGCGGGAAATCACAGTTCCAATTTGTCATTTGAATGCGCATATTTTTATCGTTTCTTAATCCAGCTCTGAACATTGGTTTCCACGACATTTGATCGGATGAAAAAATCCTTCACAATCTCTGGAACTGAGCTTCCAGCCTCTTCAGCATGGTTTCCGTCCAATGAGCTGCTTGCATAAAGGAAAGAAAGTATCAGCAATGCATCGCGATAGGGCCAGCAAAACGCGCATTGAGTATATTTACCTGCTGCTGCCACTGTCCTCGTCATTCCCGCTGATGTCGCAAAAGACTAGCTCAAGGGGCTCTTGGGACAGCTGTCTAGACTCCTCATCGAATTCGTCCCGCAAGGCTTCAGACGACGGACCAGTGCAATGAGGAGGATCGTCCCAACCTTCATTTTGTTTTTTTATCAAAAGCAGAGCTTACGTTGTGTTGTTGCAATATAATTTTCTATTTGTCTGACTTTGCACACAAGAAATGTGCCCACCTGGCAAATGACTCAAAGTGACCGCTTGCAAACTTGGGATACGGCAAATTGACAGGTTCAACTGTGTGCATTTTGCCGTAGATGGAAGAAAGTCGTTAGAGACACAAAAGCAGGTCGGGCTTCATCAATGATGTTCAAGATTCAAGGATCCTCTCACCTTTCTTGATGAGGCCCCAAACGCCTCGATATCGCCCCCTGCGTACGGTCGACCGACCACAGCAGGTTCAGATACTCATAAGAATCGGAGGATAGAGTCCAACAAACAGAACGTTGAATCATTCATTCACATACCGGCTTCTGCTTGGCTCTCCGCGGGTTCAGATAGGAATAGTCGCTCCGTTTCTGCATTTTTCCTACATGACATTTATGGACGAGAGAGTAAGTGGTTTGGAAACCACATATTCACGCAACAACGGCGTGTAAACCGGAAGTGTACATTTTTTTAACTCACGCAATTTTCCAGTCTGCCAAAATACGGGAGACTTCTGGATCCGCCATGATGTTGTCGACATCACCGAATGCAGAAGATGATTCAGAGCCAACAAATTCAAAACTACCAATGCCGATAATTGGCTCTGAGAAATCTTTGCTAGCTGTAACAAAGTAGTCGCGGATCAAGATAAGGCCACCCCGTGTGGACGGCAGCGGAGTGTCCGCCCACGTTCTGCACAGTAAGGAGATGTGGCTGAGTCACAATCTCATGATCATGAAGAGTCCATCGGTCTCTGCACGAACACCAAAGCCGCTGTGATATACTCACCTCTTGAAGTTTGCGACGGCGCGCTCAGTAAATACGGCCCTCACGAAGTGTCGCTTATCGCTGATGTACGCAACCGCAATGGCTGAGTCGCTGGCTCCACCCACATGGACAAACTGTGATTCGGGAGTGAGTATGTCGGATGCAAATCGTGACTCTCGCGCGATGAGTTTGTGTTCAGTTTGACATACTTCCGCAACCACTCAAAGCAACCATAAACACCAACATCACAGGACCGACACGTTTGCACACACCTCGAGGATCTGCGCCTGTGGATTTTTCGGCGGTATCCCCGGTGCACCGCTTTCTCGGCATGTAACAGCCGGCAAAATCCATGGCTTGCGAATAAACCCCGCCATAATTGAAAAAATTGCGCACCGTGTGTGAGCCGAAAAGTACATGTTCACTTTCGTGTTCGTTTTCATGGTACTCTCCCGCCTACTGAGAGCGCACCATAGATTCCAACAGTGCCGCTGTTGACTCACTCAGTGTCAGCGGACTACTGGCCGAAGTAACAATTGAAATGTAGCTCACGTGACTGATGACGCCGGTTTTGGCGGGAGCCGGCTGAGCACCGCGCCAATTTACGGTCGGTCATGCACCGCTGAGTTGATTAAGATAGTTGAAACCATTTTAGACAGAAAATCTCAAAATTAACCCTTGGAGTTCAAGCACTATCTAGAATGTCAGTTGCTGTGTCGGCCAGTGCGGCAGAGGCGATCGAGCGGGCGATCGTGGTGGATAGGCGGCCGGTGAGGCCCAGTCCCACCTCACATATTCATATTCAACACGCATACTTGGCACACCCAATTGGCGCAAGCACGCTCACTTGCTTGCTAACCATGCTATCCCATTGTCCGCAGCTCCACTATTCTGAGCTTGCACTTTCGCTCTCAATACATCCGAACGCCGCAAAGAGGTATGCCTGCATTGTTATTCTGCCAGTGCGTACACTTGGCTGACCATGCATAGCATAGCATGTTATCATGCACGTGGGTTATCAGTGAGTCATGTTGGGACGCATTCTGATATGACTCTGTGCAGGGCGCTTGGGGGATATGCGTCATCCAACCCCAGCGGTATTGCGACTGTGTTTGTCTCCCGTGAGACTGGACCGCACACTTATCGACTTATTCGCACAAATGGTTGGTGATTCTGCTTCCAACAACTGTCGCGTGCAATTCTTAGCTTTGTCATATTATCATGATGACGCATCCGATTGCTGTCTGTGTTTTGTTGCTTACACTGATGGAGACTGTATGGCTGCTGTGTGTGTGTGTGTGTGTGCGTGTGCGTGTGTGGCTACGCTTGTGTTGACTGCCTCGTGAGAACGCTCATATGGCTTCTCTTCTGACCAACACAGGCCGCCCCCCGACCACAACAAGTCACGTGTACTGTCTGTGCCCGGACTCGACGCAGGTGCGCGAGACAGTCAGTGCCTGCTACTCCATGCACCTTTCATGCCAACGTGACACTTCTGCTGTAGGATTATGCACTTTGTAGCTCTTAACGAAACCCATATTCATTGCTTCCCTTGCCTCAACTCACAATCGCGCGCTTGCATCTGCATACAACACTTCCGATGGTCCAATTCAGGCTCTGGCGACTGGAATCGATGGATGGTCTTGTATTGGGTGTGTGTCGTGTGTTCTTTCTCGTTGTGTGGTGTCGCTTTATCTGAGACACATGTTTTCGCTTGCGCCTTTCATTGTCTCATCTGCTGACATGAAGTCACTGTATTGACGACACTCGCCCCCAGCCCTTCTGCTGTCCGATTTGAGAGTCCCACAATTGTCGCACACCGACCGCCAGCAATTGGCTCTGTAATCGATCACGCCGCTTACTCCGTGTCAGCATCCGGGCCTGCTGCATTGCCCGTCCCTGCGGTGACCGCAGCTGCATCGACGGTAAAGAATGCTGGACCGGTAAGTATCGTGTGCGTGACCGCACTTCGTTGTGTGTGGGTGTGGTGTGTGTGGAGAGAGGGGGGGGGGGGTTGCACGTGCGATGGCGATTACTCACGTGATGCGCTGTCGATTCGCGCAGGCTGTTAAAACAACGGCAAAGGGGTCTGCCCTCCAGGCAATGTTTCGAAACGTACCCGAGAAGAATGCTGCGCAAAAGTCCAAAGCCACAGCACTGGCTACAGCACCGGCCCACGATTTGAGGTATGGAACAAGGGATACTGGCTCATGATTTGGTTACTGTTGTAATGGTGATTGTCGCAGTGGCGTGCTCTGAATGTGGGCACGGTCGTTGATTGGCGCAGTGCGGTTGGCGAAGGCACACCGACAATCCTATCAAAGGACATGCCACCGGTCGTCGCGACACCCGTTCCACCACAAGCACCGCAGCCACCCGCCGATGTAGCAGTGTCTCGCGGTACACGCACGAGCCCACGCACCGCACGCAGCGCCGCCGCTGCTGTTGCCACGGACAGCGATGGCGATGGTGATCAGGGCGATGCACCCACAGCTGCCGTTGGGCAATTGCGCCGCGTGCGACGGCGCGTCGTGTCTGAGAGCCCGCCCTCGTCGCCTGTGAAGGCAATTTATGAGCCAACAGTGAGTGGTCTGTCTCTTGAGGAATGTAAACAGGGATGTTGCCTGCTCGCCGCTTTTCTTGACGCAATGCAATGCACTGCACATTTTCCACAGCCGCCGTCGAAAAAGAGGAAAAGCGTCAGTGTTGATGCAGATGACAACGCGGTGGAACCAGATTCCAAGCGGGCAAAGGAATCGCCGCAAGAAGATGCAGACGCTGGGGACGTGGGTTCTTTTGGTGCTGCGCAGGACACGGTCACAGTCGAGGAGGCGCAAGTCCCTCCGAAACCCATCAAGACGACGCGCACGTATGTCGACAAGAACGGGTACATGGGTGAGTGTTGGCCGACATCCTAGTGTTGGCCGACATCCTCTCCCCTCC
>CALSCR010000112.1:13814-23964 GCA_943704495.1 Pigoraptor chileana
CCCCCCCCCCCCCCCCCCCCGCGCATTGCAGCCGCACGGCCCGCTCTAACATTGCATCCATGTCGTCCTTCCTCCTTCCCTATCGCCGTTGCACGTTGTCTGCCTGATGCAACGCAGTGACCGAAAGCGTTGCACCGGCCGCTCATCCGGGACTTAAATCATCGCCAGCTTCCACAGTCCCAGCACGGGATGCGATCAAGCCGCAGGGCGAGAAAAAGCCCGTGCCGACCGAGAAGAAGGACTCGGCCAAATTGCCGCAGCGCAAGATTGGAGATTTTTTTAAGCGATGAAGCTGATGCCGGTGTGTCGGCCGTGCATAATGGCGCTGCATGTCTCAGGGACTAATGGCTCCCAGGCGTCCCATGTTCCGAAGGGGCCATACCTACATGATGCACGCAACACACGCTATGAATACACGATCACCAATAACCAATGCATCACACCACAATGTGGCATGCGCATAGCGATTGGCAAGAGCGCACACACAGGAGACGAGCCACGCGGCGCACACACACCTTCAGCACCGCCCGACCCTGTATGAGCGCATACGGCACAGCGCCATACTGCCTCGAATCGGTTGAGTTTGAGGGATTGTCCCCTTCAATCCACACGTGACCACGGGGCACCTGCTCTAGGCGCACGCAACAGCAGCAGCAGCAGCAAAGGGCCGCGTTGTGAGGAGGAATCCAGGCAAGGACATCATCCAGTCAACGGGTTGCATGCCTTGGGTCAAGTAGCCACACAGAAAACGCCGTAAACCCACCACGATACATTCGGTCTTGCCGTCAGGACGCTCAACACACACCGTATCTCCGCTCTATGGCCAGTTGCAGAGAGACAAGCAACACAATATTGAATACATAAATCAGCACGTGCACATGAACTTTTCACGGCGGCAAAAACATGATCAGACAACCAGAAGCTCACCATGGCTGCAATGCGCTTGCAAACGGTTTGAGTATGGTCAACGGGCGACTTGCAGATTACGACGTCGCCACGACACAGACGCATCAGCTTTTTGGTCACGTGTTCTACGAGAACTACATCACCCGCGATGCTAATTGTCGGTTGCATCGAAGGCCCGGAACACTGCAAGTGGTGCATTTTAAAAATCATTACGACGAGGAAGCGCACTTTGCATCAGCACTGACTATGCAATGCGTCAACCATACAAAACTTGTTCAAAAACTTAAGCAGACGTGACGCTTACTATAAGTAATGAGCAAATAAGAAATAAACGTGAAATGCAATTTGCGGGCTGTCACCCACAGATGTCAGTTCAAAAAAATGCTCCTTGACAACATGTGCGGCGCAGAGGCACTGCCCGACAAAGAGTGCACTCTGCCACAGACGCCCCATTGTGCAATACTTCTGTCAATGCCGCCAATGAATTTTTGGCCGTCGCAGGGGAAGCACAGGTACTTCTGGTATGTCAATTGTATGCGCAAACCCTAGCTCAATTTACTCAAAACTCAGTTGGGTTAGGGCTAGCGTGTTACTACTACTCCCACAATTGAGATAGCACGTGCAACCGACGAACGAAAAAAGATGATTGTTTGACCGAAGGACTTCAGATGTTGATGCGATCACACGCCCTTACATAACAATGCGCTATTGTCAGCTAGTAATTGGACCGGCAGGAAGTGGCAAGGTAACTTAGAGATTCCGTTCAATGCAGTGTAATGTGTGTGTGAAGTGCAACATTGCGGGTGTGCCATTTGCGACTTACTTCCTGTTGCGAATCCAGTCGACATACTGCAGTACTATCGTAAGGCATTGCGAGACACTCCGACGAAATGTGAATGTGGTCAACTTAGATCCTGCCGCGGAGCGGTTTGACTATCCCGTATCTACAGGTATACAGCAACTAACTGTATGTGAAATAATGCGAATTAATCAAATTTTAGATTCTTTGTGGAGGGAGCACTAGTAACAATCCAACAATGCAGCTGACAGACATGTCACTGACGCTGTTGTTTTCGTCCCTTTCTCTCTGGCTGCAGACATCCGTGACCTTATTACTCTCGATGATGTTGCGGAGGAGCTTGACTATGGGCCAAACGGGGGACTCATTTACTGCATGGAGTGGGTTGCAGTCCGAGTCCGTGTCGATCGTCCGCGTTGCATGTGCTGGCTGAAATCTTTTATTACAGATAAATCGTCTTACGGTTGATGTGCTCCGATCTTTCTGTTTTTTGCAGGTTTCTGATGGAAAACACAGACTGGCTTCAGGAAGAGATCGGCACGCTACCGGAGGACTCATACCTCATCATCGACTGCCCAGGTGTGCTTCATGGTCATTTACATCCTCCACATCCCACTTGTGGTAATGTGTTGCTTACAGTGCTTATCTATCCTTGCAGGTCAAATTGAGCTTTACAACCACTGTGACATGATGCGACGGCTCGTTGATCTCTTGCAACAATGGGACTATCGCGTGTGTGCAGTGTATATGGTTGATGCTCAGTTTATTGCCGACACGCCAAAGTATTTTGCGGGCGTCCTCTCTGCAATGTCGGCCATGATCCAGCTTGAAGTGCCCCACGTCAACGTGATGTCTAAAATGGATACTTTGGGTGCGCGTGGGCGCAAAGGGGACATGGAGACGTGAGTTGCCACATGCTTTTTCGTCAAGTGTGGAATGGCTAAGCAATTGCTCAGTGATGACGTCCTATTTATTACACTACAGGTTTTTCTGTCCAGAAGCATCAGGAATGCTAGAGTCGCTCAACCGACAAACAAGCTCTAAGTTTGCCCTGCTCAACCGCGCTCTCGCAAACCTGGTGAGGTCAATGTAGTCACACATTTCTGTGCAGCACGTCACAGCCGCTGGTACTGATGAAAAAACCTTTCACTTTCAGATTGATGACTATTCTCTAGTGAAATTTGTGCCATTGGACGTGACGGATTCCCACAGTATTGCATATGTTCTGTCACATGTTGACAGCGCAATTCAGTACGGAGAGGACTTGGAAGTGCGAGAGCCACTGGTATGTGCCGTTTCTCGTTCCCGTATTGTGGTTTCATGTTACATTTATTCACGCATTCGTGCTCCTGTTGTTTGCATCTCGCTGACTTTGGTTATCTTTTGAACTTGATTCAACTTGAAGGAAACGGACGCGGAGGAGGATGCTTCCAATGGCGAGGATTGATGGAAACGGCGGGCGGCACGTGATGATGTGTTGATTGAGATGATGCACTATGGGCGTCATTTCGATGTTGGTCGGTTGCTAGGAGCCTCCACGCCCGAAGTTTTTATTTGCGGATAAATACGTATTTCGGCATTTGTTCTGAGTTCGCTTCAGTCTAATTGGCCGAGAGAGTTCTCGTTGGAAACGCCGTGGAACGGGTGCATGGCGACTGCACAAATAACGCAAATGCGAGCCAATGTTCAAACAAACGGCAGCGCAAATAATTCGCAGACTGTCCATCTCAATCGGTGGCTGTGAGGACTCGGCAGGTGGACGTTCAAACACACACACACACACGCACACACACACACACACACACACACACACACACACACACATACACACATACGCAGTCGTTACCAACTGGCAATAGTTCAGCCGTCAATTAGCATGCAACTCATAGTTGTGTGCATATTATCGAAGCTTTTACAACCGATTCACGGTATTGCGGATTCAATAGTGGCAACTACACCACGAATATCGTCCTCAAAGATAATAGTGCGCCCCGCTAAATTGGCAACCGTTGGTAAAGGAGATCGCGGGCGTTTTGGATGGGATTGTGAGGGTATCGGTTTGCAAGGTTAAAGTGAGATACTACCCGGTCGGTCACTGAATCTGCCCCGGGGCGGACCACTTTGCGATGGGCTCCTGTTCCAGCAAGGGGGGAACTGTCGTCTCCCCCTCACCTGCATCAACATCAAAGGGGGCCGACGCGGCGCCCGTCGTGGCAAAATCACGCAAGAAGTCTTACGCCGTAAAGATAGATGTCGGCGCATCCATTTTGCAGGAACAGGAAAAGGGCAGGCCGGATGTCGTATTCATCTTTGGTGAGCTAATGTTCCGTTGCACTGGCGTGCGTCTGCAACAAAAGTTTAGTTACGCTGTGAGTTGTGTGATCCAGGCTTATTGGGTTAGAGAGTGCAGTTCTTGGCTCTAAAATGCTTTTGCACGATAATCGCTGCAGGTGGACCCGGCACTTGCAAGGGTCTCATTTTGGAACGGCTTGTCGACGAGTATGGATTCAAGCTGCTGTCGTCTGAGCAGCTCATCATGGACGGCATCCGTGACAAGGAAAATGCAAAGGGGCAACAGACACTTGAAGAGACCAAGCAGGTGTTTGATTTTTTACGAAAGGAGCCGTGGCACCTGACCCTGGTACGTTTGGACGTAGTTATGCATGTCATCAAAGGATGAGTGTCGCTGTGTGTGCGTGTTTGACGAACGCTGAGCTCTGTAGTCTCTGGCATTAAATGGACACTGTGACTTCAATCCGCAGGAATTTGCACTCAAGCTCATTGGGCAGCAGATCGAGAAGGAGAAGTGTGATCACGGGATCCTCGTCGATGTTTTGCCAAACCACAAGGCACTCTTTCGCAACGAAGAGGCGGTCGAGAAGTGTGCAGAGGAAATGGAGCGCTTTGAGCGGCGGGTGGGTTGGCTAGTTTATATATGATGTGTGTGTGTGTTGGTGTATCAGCCACGTCAAACATCTGAATTTACATTTAGTTTGCATCAATGGTAATAGCATTGGACCACATCAAACGCTAAGCAAGCCATGTCTCGGTTTCCTATATTTTCGCACCTTCATGTGACCGTGCAGCACATCAAGTGTCGGTTTGCGTTGAATCTGTGCATTCCCGCCGAGCGCTTTGACCAGGCGATGGACATCAATGCCGCCGCCCGCAAGACACAGGCGCCGCCACCAGAGCCCGACAAGAACGCGGCGCCGAAGGACCCCAACAAGAAGGAAGAGGCGGCGAGTGACGAGGCCGATAAGTCGAAAACGAAGCGCCGGTACGCTGCGTACGTGGACGCAAGCAAGCCGTTTGTAGACTACTTTGAGAAGAATCAGCGCCTCGTGACGGTGGATGTATCAACGGCTCCGACAGATGCTGTGCTCGACCATGTCCACAAGATCTTCCAAAACTTGAAGTTTAACCGTGCCCAAAAGATTAATACGGTCGCTTTCTTTGCAATGGGTGGGTGGCTGGCTGCATTGCTGAACTGCCGCCTATCAATCAAGCGGCATGCCGTTTATTTGGTGTCAGAAGAATTATGTGTGACACTAATTTCTGCCGCCTGAATTGCTTCTGAGAGTGTGTATTAAGTCTATGCACGTTTGCTTGCAACGTTTGGACTGTGTGTGTGCTGGTTATGGATGCACACTGCTGACTGAATCCTCGCACGCACTATCCACACTGTATTATGCGATCCTCTGCATGCAGATGGGCTGACGATGGGTGGAGTGGACCTCACCAAGTTGGGACTGGAAACCCTCGGTGTTAAGGATATTCTTGCGAAGGAGGGCAAATTCGACACGGACGTCGGAAAGGCCATCGCACAGAGCACAAGCCAGAACGAAACCATTCCAACCGTGAGTGCCTGGCTTCCTCAATCATGTGCATAGCTCTGCATCCCCGAAAACTCGCACTCCAACTGACCTCTTCATTTAAATGCTGAATCTCTTGCAGACAACGATGCTCCACGCAGTACAAGCAGCCATGGACCGCAGCCGCCATTCCCTGGGATACGTGGTTGATCTTTCTGGCATCACTGTGAACAAGGATACGCTGAATCCTGTAAGTATGAGTGCTGTATGGTCAGCCGTTGCAATAGCATATTGTGCCATATCCCGGCTTACACAATACAACCTACTACCTTTGCAGGGCGATCCGAGCATCATGTTCCTTGACGGCCGCGTGGACGGTCTCTTGAGGTTCAACATCGACCATCCGATTGCGAATAAGCTGCCACTTCAGGCTATTTACACAACACGGAGTCTTGTGCTTGTGTTTGCGCGGTCGGTTGACAAGGATCTTTGCATGCGAATTGCTCAGTGCATGATCGAACGGAATCTAAGCAAGGCACTTTGAGGTGCTCGCGCGGCGGATTCTTTCCGATCAATAACACCCGATATTGTCTTATTTGTCTCACACGCTTATACATGTACACATGCACGTGCGTTCAAGAATGGAGGGTCTCTCTCGTCTTGTGGATTCCTTGTTTCGCGAAAATGTGCACTTCCGTCGGTTTGTTACTCTTATCTTTTTTTGTATTTGCGTTGCGCGTTACGCGGCGTCAAGCATCTCGCGAGATCTCGGCAATATTTTGTGATGGAGCGCATTCCAGTCTGCCGAAAAAAATTCCTGACTTTGAATTGGCGGAAATAATTATTTTTTGCACGTTTGTATAGAAATCACTATGAAATCGATTATTCTGCTGAAGAAAGAGAAAAATCGCCACACACATGTGCGCAGCAACAACGAAACATTCGCACACACACACACACACACACACAGACAAACACACACACAACAGCACATACCCATTTCCTCAGAAACGCGTTATAATAGTTCGTGTTCAGAGAGAGAGACTATAGTTCCTTGTTATTAGTAAAGCGTTTTTGTTATTTGCTTGGATTGCGTCTGGAATTTTTGCCACTTTAGCCTCTATACATTTTCTCTCCTACTCGTGAACACACACCTGTTGCGAAAATGCAGCAGCCAGTCATCGTCCTCAGTAAGTCGCCTTGTAAAACTCTTGGCTCCTTATGTGCAATTGCCTCTCAGTGGAAAGTCTGGGGTGGGATCTGTTCGTCGTCGTTGTTTGATCTGATGTTCTGGTCCTTGCGTCATCCACATTGCAGACCAGACGGTCAAGCGAGAGAGCGGCCGTAAGGTCCAACTGAGCAACATTGCGTCGGCGCGGGTGAGTGTAGACCTTTGATGTGGCTCGTCACTTCTCAATGTGTGATGTGTGTTCTTTATGGGTTCATCGATGTGCATTTTGCTGCACTATATCAATGTACTGAATGTACGGACGTGTCTGCTTGGGTATTTAATGTGGTTGCAGGCTGTTGCGGATGTCATTCGCACTTGCCTTGGCCCTCGCGCCATGCTCAAAATGCTCATGGATCCTATGGGTGGCATTGTCATGACAAACGACGGAAATGCCATCTTGCGCGAGATTGACGTGTCGCACCCTGCCGCAAAGTCGATGATTGAGATCAGCAGGACACAGGACGAGGAGGTCGGCGACGGAACCACGTCTGTTATCATTCTTGGTGGGAATGCAGAGCAATGGCGCTCTCACAAACTTGTTTGTGCTTTCCTGCTTCTCTTTCCATCCTTCCCTTAGTTTTTGCATGCCTTTGTATATTTGATTCTCCCTATTTGCGTTTCGATCTTTGTGTGGCTGACTGATACGTTCAAAGCTTTCTGATTTCACTTTGGTTTCAAAATGATCGCAACCCAAACCAATGTTATCCAACTTTTTTAACATTGTCGGCTCTCCTTTGTTGTGTTCTTGCGTTCTTCCTTATTCATCGTACAGCCGGCGAGATGCTCACCGTCGCGGAGCCCTTCCTCGAGCGCCAGATGCACCCCACCGTCATTGTCAGTGCGTACGCCCAGGCTCTGGATGATGCAACCACCCTCATTGAAAAGCACATCAGCTCTCCCGTCGACACGAATGACGACGCGGCTATGCTCAACATTATCAAGTCGTGTCTCGGTACCAAGTTCATGAAGCGGTGGTCCGACCTCGCCTGCAAGATCGCACTTGCGGCCGTGCGCACCGTCGCCATTGAGGAGAATGGGCGCCGCGAAATCGACATTAAGCGCTACGCCAAGGTTGAGAAGGTGAGTTGACAATGTGATATGTTCCTGTAGCTTTACCTTTGTCGTGGTGTTAGTGAGATCGTTATTTTCATGGATATCAACCTGACAATTGATTCTGGCTTTCCATTTCAGATTCCCGGCGGTGAGATTGAGGAGTCGGAGGTGCTTCGAGGTGTGATGATCAACAAGGATGTGACGCACGCTAAGATGCGTCGCCGCATTGAAAACCCGCGCATCATGCTGCTGGATTGCCCCCTGGAGTATAAGAAGGGCGAGAGCCAGACGAACCTCGAGGTGACAAAGGAAGGCGACTGGCAGCACATTTTGAAGCTCGAAGAGGAATTTATTGAGCAGATGTGCAACGACATCATCGCACTCAAGCCCGACCTTGTCATCACGGAGAAGGGTGTTTCCGGTGCGTGGTCCTGAACAATAACAGGTGCACATGTGCGTACTGGGACCGTGTTTGTGTTTGTGTTGCTCACTGTCTTTGCTTTCCGTGTTTGCCATTGCAGACCTTGCACAGCACTACTTTGTGAAGCATAACATCACTGCTCTGCGGCGAGTGCGCAAGACGGACAACAACCGCATTGGCCGGTCGTGCGGTGCGACGATTGTGAACCGCACGGACGAGCTGAAGGAGTCTGACATTGGCACTGGCGCGGGCCTTTTCGAGGTGAAGAAGATTGGTGATGAGTACTTTGCCTTCATCACTGAGTGCAAGGATCCCAAGGCATGCACGATTCTCCTCCGTGGTGCGAGCAAGGACGTCCTCATGGAGGTTGAACGCAACCTGCAGGATGCCATGAACGTCGCGCGCAATGTGTTGGTGAACCCGCGCCTCGTTCCCGGTGGCGGCGCAACTGAGATGGCGTTGTCGCAGCTGCTCCTCGAAAAGGCCAAGGGCATCGAGGGCATTCGGCAATGGCCCTACAAGGCCGTGGCTACGGCACTCGAGGTTATCCCCCGCACTCTCATCCAGAACTGTGGTGCAAACGTCATTCGCACTCTCACCGCACTCAGGGTATGTGTTTTTCCTGACGCGCGTGAGTGTGTGTGTTTGGGGTTGCTGTGATATTATCGGATGTGCTTTATTCCTCGTTTCGTCGCCTCTGGTCGTTTTGTCTTGTATCGTGTCAAGGATGTCCGCCTTATGCAGTGTTTCTTACCTTTTTGATTGTTTCGTGAATTTGCAGGCAAAGCATGCGACGGCAGGCAACATCACGTGGGGTATTGATGGCGACCAGGGCGTGCTTGCGGACATGAAGGACCTTGGCATCTGGGAGCCAGTGTCCGTCAAGGTTCAGACAATCAAGACAGCCATCGAGGTGGGAGGTGGCGTCATGATAGACGCTGATTGCAGGTGCATGTTTTGTGTCGGTGCTGTTGCCAGAAGTTGTTTATTGCTGACACCATGCATTCTGCTGCACTGCTGCCCTTGTGACGACAGACGGCCGTCATGATTCTGCGCATTGACGACATTGTGTCGGGCCTCAAGCGCGAGAAGGAGCAGCCTCAGGCCGCACAGGGCGCGCCAGAGGGTGCTGAGCAGCCGGAGGGCGCCGATGGCCATGAGGGCCACGACCACTGAGTGACACGCATCCGGGGGCAGAGGTTCAAGTTTGGCTGCAACGGCGGCTGATTCCGTCCCGTGTCGCGCATGTCCGTGTGTTGTGTATTGTGTGCCGTGTGCTGCCACAACTCCTCGACACCCCTCGCGGGAATCAGTGGGCGTGAGGATTGTGTATACGGCTGTTAGCGCAGTGCGCTCGCCGCTGTCTTATTTCTGTACATCGCCGCGGCCTAGGACGCTGAATTAACGTTGTTATGACCAACCATGGACTTAAGCTAAGCTTAGATTTGTACTTTCCGATTTTCCGAAAAATAATTTTTTCTCCCGCTAATAATTAAGAGCGAGATCTCGATAATTCCATGACACACACCACCAGCCCGAGAGCGGGTAATGGACTGTCTGATACACGAGCGCGTCCGCCGCGCACCACGGTGTGTGCCCAGAGTGTTTAGCGCGTGTCCGCCGCGCACCACGGTGTCTACGAAATTTTCCGTATCTTTTTTAATATAGGCACGTACACCATTCATTACGTACCTGTAGTAGAAAATATTTTGCGAACGGATTTGGACGAGCCCATCCCAAAAAGGAAATATTTACTGTTTGGGGTCACGGCCCGGCGCAGCCCGCAACCATTACATTAGCATGTGGCACCGTTTTACTGATGAAATCCAGGCTCAATTTCAATTTAAAAAGGAATGCCCCGTGCAGGTCCCCGAAAATCGTGGGACTTCAAATTAAAAGTCCGGGGAGAGAGCCAGGCTGCGCAG
>CALSCR010000113.1:0-10814 GCA_943704495.1 Pigoraptor chileana
GTGTGTGTGTGTGTGTGTGTGTGTGTGTGTGTGTGTGTGTGTGTGTGTGTGTGTGTGTGTGTGTGTGTGTGCAGTTCCCTAATGTTGGAAGGTGACACAAAACTGAAATGCCCAAAATAGACCGGGCTTGGCAATATATCCGCCGATCCCATACTCAGTCCATACATAAATAAAAGTGGCCGAATTAGGAAGGGGGCAGACTGGCAATATGACACAGTCCAATGCTGCACACACACGACCAACACGCACACACACACACACGCACGCACACACACACGCACACACACATACACACACACACACGCACACACACAGACACTCTTAGTGATTGCTTTGCACCGGAGGGTAAAAGAGGACAGTGTAAGACTGTGTGCGCGAGAAATATCTTTGGTCTCATTGTGTGAACCCAGAAAGTGGTAGTGTTGTGGTATTCTGCCTGGGTCGTTCATTCCTGTTCGCTGGCGTCGTGATCGACTTGGGACGCGCTGCTGATTAATTGCGAGACTCTGCGGCTCATTTTTTGTTGTTGAAAGAAGACACCATTCATCATCCTTTGTCGCGACGCTGTCGTGCGTTGTGGGCAAATGGAAGGGCGAGGGCACTAATGGCTAACGGGCAGGATGCCGCAATTGGACGGCGCTGTGTGGCTACATAGCAGTACTGACACCGCACTCACGCACATTACTTGGGTATGATTGGGACCGCTGCTCACAAAATGCAGCGTTTTTTTTGTAGGTCACGCGCGCGCGCGTGTGGCCGCAGTGATGGCGCTATCGTTGTGGGCGGCCTGCGCCATGTGGCAGTGTGCCTCGTGGCGCTGTTGATGCTGCAGTCGCCGTGGGCCGTGCTGTCTGCGTGCCCCGGCAGAAGCGTGCTGACGGAGGCGTCGGGTGTGATTGCCAGCGGTGGTGCTTTCTATCACACCGCGTCGACGTGCGAGTGGCTCATCAACGCCACTGCAATTGCCCCACGTGCCGCCATCGTGCTCGACTTCATCTTTTCAATGACAGAGTGCAACTACGACTATGTCTTTGTGTTTGACGGCCCTTCGTATGCGTCTGCAAAGCAGCTGGCCGTGGTGACTGGCGATGGGCTCACTTCCTCGCCGGCGTCGACTCCATCGCCAATTGTGTCCACCACAGGGTACATGCTGGTGCTGTTATTCAGCGACCCTGCGTATGTGCGAAAGGGAATCAACGCGACATACCGGATAGTGTCGTGCCCCGACGACTGCGGCGCAGCGAGCGGGTGGGGGACGTGTTTGGCTGGATCATGCCAGTGTAATGCGACGCGGGCGACGGCGTCGTGTGGCATCGCGGCGTGTGTGGACAACTGCAATGCCGACAAGGGATGGGGCACGTGCGACCCCGTGATGTCCTCCTGCGCGTGCGTGGACGGGCACGGGGGCGCGAACTGCTCCGACACGGCGCCCAGTGCGAGTGTTGGCGGATGGTACAGTCGACGCCTGGGGGCACGTGTCCTTGGGCGCGCGTCGCACACGGCCGTCCTGTTCAAGTCCCCTGAACGCACTGTGGTGTTTGGGGGATACTCTCTCTCGGACGGTGTGCTGTCTGACCTGGCGGTGTTTGAGTATGCAACGGGCGTCACGACGCACATCCGGGGTGCGAATCAGTCGTGGCCCTCGGCACGCTACGGGCACGCTGCGGCTGCCATTGACAACGCAGACGGGTCCTCGCGGGGGATGCTTGTCTGCGGAGGCACCGATGCGGCGCTGGACCTCATGCAATCGTCGTGGATGCTGGATGCAGGCTCGCTTCAGTGGACCAGGAAGGCCGACATGCCCGTGAATGTGTCGTTCCACTCTGCAAACTACGTGCGTGGGGTGGGCGTCATCGTATACGGCGGAAAATCATACTTTGGGCCGCACACGGGCCAAATGTGGAGGTACGACGTTGACCGGGACGCGTGGAGCGAAATGCCACAGTACGGCGCCGTTCCGTCGGGGGTCGCTGCGCACGTGTCCGTGTATGTTGCAGCCATGGACGCCCTCGTCATACACGGAGGGGTGCGTTTTGGCAGCTCTGGTGACCCGGTGGGTGACCTGTATTTGTATAGGCTGTCAACGGGTGTCTGGACAACAATTGCGGGTACTCTGCCGACCGGCGGTGGGCCGCGCGGCCGATTCCTCCACTCTGCGGCGCTGTGGTCATCCGGGGGCGCGAATGCCACCGTGCGCCTCTTCATATACGGGGGAATGGTGCACAACAGCTACTCGCTGCCCTGGTCGACCGACGGCGACGAGGAGTGTCAGGCCATGGACTCATTTGTGTATGACTTTGCCTGCAACTCGTGGACGCGCGTCCCGGCGGCCGAAATGAGCGCGTCGCCGCCCCTTCCGAATGCGTCTGAGGCGAGTGTCGCCCACTCCCTGTGGATGGATCCTCTATTAGACGCGGCATTTCGCACTCCCTCTCCCCGCCGCTTTGGCTCGGCGGCAGTTGCACGCGCCAATGGCGAGATAGTCATTATTGGTGGATACGCAGGTGTCATGCAGGCGGATGTGTCGTCCCTGCGTCTGCCCCCATATGACCTTGCCGCGACCTGCCCGTCGAGGGAGTCGCTGGCGTCGTGTGCAAGCGGCGATGGCGCCTGCAGTTGGTGCCCTGCTTTAACAACGAACGCGACGAGTGTGTGTGCAGGCGTGGGCTCGGCAGCCGTCCAAACGTGCGGCGGCGGCGGCGCACAGTCGCTGTGTGGGTCGCTCTGTGCGTCGCTTGTCACGTGCCAGGGGTGTGCTTCCGTGCGCGGGTGCAACTGGTGCCCGTCGTCGCAAAAGTGCGCACGTGCCACTATCGGCTGCCCATCGGACGCTGCACCGGCTGTCGTGTCTCTCGCGGAATGCGCAACGGCCCTCCAGTCAAACTCGGCAACTGACGGCGGACCCCTCACTGCGCGGGAGCTCTACGCGGTCCCTGCGGACAGCGCACACAGCGTGCTTGTGCTCATAAGCGCGCCCTTTTTCGGCACGAGGGCATTCGCCACGGTGCGTGTGGGCGGTGCTGCCGTCCCCCGCGGCTCGCTCGACTCTTCGCAGGCCCCGGCCAACACGGACTGGTGGGGAGAGCGCTTCCGCGCGACTTTTATAGCGCAGACGACGGGAAATTACTCGTTCCACTTCGCAATCGACGGCATTGCCTTGCTGTTTGTGCGCGCCACTGCCGTTGCCACGAGCGACATGCTTGCGGCACTGGCCACTGCGAGCGCCGACGGCAGCCAACCCGTGGATCCCGCGCAGCTGTGGCCGGCGTACTATGCCAACCCGACCGTGGACGTGTCGGAGGGCTCTTCGTCGCTGGCCGTGGGGAATGCAAAGTGGCGCGCCGTGTCGCCGCCCGTCGTGCTTGCGCAGGGCGACACGTGCGTGATTGAGACGCTGCGTCTGACGGCGGGCGCGTCTGGGCTCCTGTCCGTGGGCTGGTCCAAGACTGACGCGGATGGCGTCGTCCCGGCCGTCCCCACCGCCGTGGTGTCGGGCGTCAACGTTGTCGCCTATGTGAATCCGTTTCCTGACCGCGTGTGTCCGACGGCGCTGAACTGCCGCACGTGCGTTGCGGATGCCGGATGCTCGTGGTGTGGCGGGCTTGGAGGATTGTGCGTTGCCCGTGACAATGCAACGGCATGCGCGGGTGCAGTCTCAACCACGGAGGAAGATGCATGCCCGACGTGCCTCGCTCTCTCTGGCGGTGGATGCGAGGAATGCAACACCTACACGTCGTGCCAGTGGCGGACGGGGTACTGCGAGGATGTGACGACGGAGCTTGCCAACAATGCCGGCAGTGCGGTAACGCGGGGATCGCCCGCCGCGTGTGGCCTCCGCTTCTCATGCCCCGCGCACGCGGATGGCGGCTGCGACTCGTGCCTGGCCACTCCTGGATGCATGTGGTGCGAGCGGTTTGACGGGACGGGGGCGTGCGGTCACATTGATGGCTACGTGTCATCAATGTACGCCGGAATGTGCGCGCGGTGGATGTTTGGCCAGATGTCATGTGGCTCGTGTGAGGCACTGGGTGACTGCGTGTCGTGCTCACAGCTGCGCGGGTGCGGGTGGTGCTACGATCCAGTGGACCCGCGAAGGGGCAAATGTGTCCGCGGTGATTTTGCGGGGGCGTCGCCTGCGAACAATGCCACGTGCGCCGCCGCAGTCGGTGACCCGTCGGCGGGCTTTGCCTACGCAATGTGCCCGGACATAGACGAGTGTGCACTTGGGCTGCACAACTGCAACGATATTACAAATTCACACTGCACCAACACTGTCGGTGGCTTCACGTGTACGTGCAACACGGGGTATGAGGCGGATGCGTCCGGGGGGTGCGCGCCCGTGTGCGATGCATGCGCCAATGGCACGTGCGTTGCGCCAAATACCTGCGTGTGCCGCCTTGGATTCACTGGGCCGAATTGCGGCGTCGACTGCGGCTGCAACGGTAACAGCGTCTGCACTGCTGTGGGCGTGGGCACGTGCGATCTGTGCCAGCGTAACACAACGGGGCGTGCGTGCGACCGGTGCGCGCCCGGCTTCTACGGCAACGCGCGGAACGGCACGTGCCGGGCGTGCGCCTGCAACGGACACGCGGATGCGGCCAAGGGGTACTGCAACGCGACGACGGGCGACTGCGAGTGCGCCGAGGGCTACGCGGGCGCCGGATGCAGCCTGTGCCAGACGAACTTTGTCGGGTCGGGTGTCAATGGTGGCACGTGCTACTCGCTGTGCGACAGTCGCAAGATGCTGACGGGGCAGACGGGCGGCATCGGCACGGTCAGCACATACGCCGCAAAGTCCACGTGCCAGTGGCTCATCATGCCTGACAATGCGGGCGCCGTGCGATTAACTGTGCAGCGCTTTGCCACCGAGTGCTCGTATGATTACCTCTTCGTGTACGACGGCGTCTCGGCTCAGTCGCCGCTCCTTGCTGCACTGTCCGGCCCCGCGCTCTCCAACTACGAGAAGGAGCTCGTGACGACGGGTCCTGCTGCCCTTGTCGTGTTTTACAGCGACGTTGACTTTACACTCGACGGCTTCCGGATATCGTATGAGGCGCTGGCGTGCCCCTCAAACTGCTCGTACAGTGCGCAGCGGGGCGTGTGCCAGGTCGCAACGAGGACGTGCGTGTGCGGCGCGCTGTGGAAAGGCCCCGCGTGCGACCAGCTGCGCTGCCCCGACAGCTGTGGCGTGGCGCTCGGCAGGGGCCGCTGTGTCCCGGATGTGGGCTGCGTGTGCACGCGTGGGTACGCCGGCCCGTCGTGCTCGTTCACCGTGACGGACGGAGTCTGGTACGCGGCAACAACGCACTTGCTGTCGCCGGAGAGGGGTGGGCACTCGGCCGTGTACGTCGCGTCCTCGCCCGAGCGCATTGTTGTGTTTGGAGGGCTGTCACTGCGTCTCGGCGCCCTGGGAGATCTCGCCGAGCTGAACCTGGAGACTGGCCTATGGACTAACTTTGGGACGCAGTCGCCCCCATCGTCGCCGGGACCCCGCTTCCAGCACTCTGCGGTCGTCATTGGCGGGAACATGTATGTGTTCGGGGGCGTGCGCGCGGGGGCATCGTATGCGACCGACAATCGCCTCTATGCAATGAACCTGACGACGCGCATCTGGACTATAGTCACCACGCAGGGCGACACCCCCGTGGCTCTGTCTGGACACGGGGCGTTTGCGAGCGGCGCAAACATGTATGTTGTGGGCGGCTTTCTCGGCACTGTCGGCCTCACCACGCGCGTCTCGGAATTCAACACGAACACCGGACGCTGGCGGCGGTTGTACCCGGCGGGTTACCCGTCGATGTCATCGTATGGGGCTGCCGTGGCCTTTGATCCCGTGCACCGCGTGGCGTTTGTGTACGGGGGCGTGCGTGCGCAGGGCCTCACATCGTCCACAAAGGTGTCGTCGCTCGTGTTTCGCTTTGAGCTGCCGTCGGCCGATGGGGACCACGGGCGCTGGGGCAGCGTCCTCCAGTCGGGCGCGACGGGGCGGGCGCTCGGTGCGATGGTCTATGTCCCCGCCACATCCGCAGGTACCGAGGCGTACTTTGTGGCCTTTGGCGGCAGCTCCTTTGACCACAACACGGCGGCGACAACATCGTGCTATGCATCCGATCTCGCTGTTTTTGATCCCGACTGTGAAAAGTTTTTTGCCGCGTCGTTGTCGACGCCGTCGATTCTCCCGGTGGTTTCGAGTGCTGCAATTGGGCGGCAGTCGCATGCCGTTGTCAGCGGCGCCAACCGGACTGTGTATGTTGTGGGCGGATTCAACGGGGTGTCACGTGGCGATGTGGTTGCCATGCGATTGCCCGCAACCCCGTGCTCGCTCTCTCCCAGCGCGTGCCTCGCCGGCGCGTGCGTCCAGATTGCCCCCGACTGCACTGACTTCAATAGCTGTGCCGATTGCGTTTCGTACGCAAAGATAAAGAACTGCCAGTGGTGTGACGGGCGCTGTCGGGCGGTCACCCAGCCCGCCTCGAGCACCTGCCGCGCCACATGCTCAGAGTGCACCGCCCGCTTTGGGTGCAACGACTGCTTTGACAACAGCGCATATCTTCTTGCGGGCGTCACTCCCGTGTGCCAATGGACAAGTGGCGGGAGTAGCGGGGCGTTTTGCGGAACGCTGACCCCCAGCGCCGTCGATCCCAATGCCGCCTCGCGCTACTGTGTCTCGCCGTGCTCCACGCGATCGTCGTGCTCGGCGTGCACGACCGGTGGCGGAAACTGTGCGTGGTGCGAAAACATGGGCGCGTGCCTCGACTTCAATGTGTACACGGCGGCGCAGGGCATGGGACAGTGCCGGTCGTGGCAGGACGAGAACCGCGGATGCAGCGTGGACTGCGGCGCGACTAAGACGTGTGGCGGGTGCCTCGGGTCGGGCCGGTGTGGCTGGTGTGCCGGCGGTGTGGGGCCGAGCAGGGGCGTGTGTGCACAAGGAGACTACTCTGGGCCGCTCTCGTCGACGTGCGGGCAGAACAGCACGTGGGCGTATGCCGCGTGTCCGGACGAGGACGAGTGCGCGCTCGGGACGAATGAGTGCGACCCGATTTCCACGACTTGCACCAACACCCCCGGATCCTATCGGTGCACGTGCCGCGACGGCTACAAGCAGTCGGGAGCGTCTTCGACCGCATGCGTCGCGGTGTGCAAGACACCGTGCGCCAACAACGGCCTGTGCGTGGCGCCCGACACGTGCAACTGCACAGTCGGGTTCTATGGCGCGGACTGCTCTCTCGACTGCGGATGCAACGGCCACAGCAACTGCACGCTGGGTCCCGGCAAGTGCGACAAGTGCATGCACAACACCATCGGACCACGCTGCGAGACGTGCGCCCCGAAGTCATACGGCAACGCAACCAAGGGGGGAGTGTGCACGCCCTGCGTAACAAAGTGCAACGGCAACAGCGACGAGTGCAGTTCTGTGACGGGCGAATGCATCAACTGCCGCAACAACACGTCGGGCTCGTCGTGCGAGGTGTGCGATAGCGGATACACACGGTTCAGTGCGGGCACGCCGGGCCTGTGCGTGCCATGCGACTGCAACGGACACGCCACCACCTGCGACGCCGTTTCGGGGACGTGTGCGTGCACACCGGAGAGCAAGACGACTGGGAAGGACTGCTCCAAGTGCCTTCAGGGGTACTCTGGCAACCCCATCGACGGCCGACAGTGCTTTTTTGTTATGGCGAAGGGCGATCTTGGCAGTGCGTTCAAGGTGAAGGCGCGCGAGCGGCGATACTTTGTGATTCGTCCCCACTACACAAATGTCGACATACGCGTGACGGTGGACGTGCTCTCCGGCGCAGTGCTGAATCTGCTGTCGCCGGACGACACAGACGCCCTTGCCACGGCCATTGCATCGCCCGCCAATCGCATCATTCGCAAGCGCGATCTGGTCATCCGCTATCGGGATTACGACCTGCTTCGGCAGATGTTCTACCTGACGGTGGAGGCGGACAAGGACTCTGAGTTTATGGTCTACTACACGCAGAGCGTGTCACAAATCGACCTTTTTGTCTTCTTCTCCGTGTTTTTCGCGTGCTTTTTCCTCTTTCTGTCGGTGATTATTCTCGCGTGGCGGGTGAAGATGCGGTACGAGCGGCACCAGGCGGTTGTGCGCCGTGGCGTTGAGTTGCAGTCGATGGCGCGGCGTCCCATGGGACTGATTACCGTTATCCTCTCAGATTCGCTCGACCGCCCGCACACAACGCGCTTCACCGGCACGCCGTGGGCTACAGTCGGCGCCTTTCTTGTCGGCGCATCGCCGGATCCGTTTGAGGCATATCGCGCGGCGGTGGCGGCGGCGGGAATCGTCCCTGCATCGCTTCAGTTTACTGAGGACGGGCGATGTGCCGTAGCAAGCGCCATAGTGGAGCTGCCTGCGCCGGGCCCCGGATGTGCGCGGACGATTGCCGTGGGAACGACGCTGATGAGCGTGGGACCGGCGACGCGCAGGCTGTGGGACAAGAGCAAGGAGGAGGGAGAGGAGAGAGAGGGAGGTGCGCGGGAGGAGCGCGAGTCGGAGGGCGCAGAGACGACACTGGGAACGGCAGTGCGGGACGAGATCGTCGTTGTGCCGAGTGCACGACTGCAGATTGTGGACAACTGAGCCACAATCACACTGTATTTGTGTGTGTGTGTGTGTGTTTGTCTGCGGTGTGTGCATGTGCGTGCGGTATTCCTGTGTGTATGCGTACTCGTGCGACAATCTTGTCTGTTGCGCGCTTTTATTTGCATCAAACTGTTACTCTGCAGGGGTTTGGCTCGGCCGAGCAACATTGTTACAACGCTTTGCGTGCGTTCGTGCGCGCGCGCGTGTGTATATATGTGTGTGCGTGTGTGTGCGTGTCTGTACTTTTAATTCCTAATAGCGACTCTCCGTGAGCAGATCGCCGGCCTCACCCTTTGAATCCTTCGTCTTTGTAAGCGTGGCTCAATGAAGGATTTTTTTGTGAGGTCACGTGCCAAGGTTCTCATTTGCGAGTGTGCTATGGCTATGAATCGACCAACATGCCCAATAGACAGCAAAGGCTCTGTGTGTGTGTGAGTGTGAGTGTGTGTGTGTGAGTGTGTGCGTGTCGGTGCCCCCACCAGTACGGACCATCACCCGTATCAGCCACAGCCCCCGTCGTGGTCCGGCGGTAACTCAGTCCACGCGACGCAAGTGTGCGCCGATTGCTGCATACACCCCTATTGACTCCCGCACAAAAAACCATGGGCGTCTCTCACATTACCCATCATCATCATCACCCATGTGCATCCATTAATAATGCAAGCAGCCGTGTGTGCGCTTGTGGACACAGCTATGCCTGCGCATTGACTGCAGACTGGCAGTGGTAGTGATTCACGTTGGGTCACTGTCGGCAAACACGCTCACACCCATACACAAATCCACGCGCCTGCATGCTTTTACATTAACGGCCCAACTAATGTGTGCTCAATGCCAGCATTTTTTGTACTTCACGGATATTGTGCATTCGTGAATTGATCGATATGTGCTGAGACGAGAATGCCTCTCCCATATCGTCCACGCAACATTCTCGTGACGGGAGGTGCTGGGTTCATGTGGGTTTCGTCCGGCGCGGGCGTGTGTGCTTATATATATATGTGTGTGTGTGCGTGTGCGTGTGCGTGCGTGCGTGTGCGTGTGCGTGCGTGCGTGCGTGTGTGTGTTTGTTTGTTTGTGTGTGTGTGTGTGTGTGTGTTTGTTGTTTGTGTGTGTGTGTGTGCGTGTGTGTGTATGTGTGTGTGTATCCATATTTATGTCTGTGTGTGTGTGTGTGTGTGTGTTATGTGCATCTGTGTTGTGTGTGTATGTATGTGTGTCCTTGTGCTGCGCTTCGATTTCATATGTTGTGATGTTCCTCCTACTTTGTACTGATTATTGACTGGGTATGTGGTGATTGCAGTGGATCGCACGTTGCGATTGCCCTTGTGGATGCATTTGCCGATTGCCACGTGGTCAACATCGATAAGGTTTGATGCCCTTTATGAGCCCTTTTAGGAGCACTGTTGGCTGACTACTTCCTCTCTCGCTCGCTCTCATTTGTGGAGTCCATGCCTATGACACCGAGTTGAGTCCTAAATCTCTCTCTCTCCATACACATGCACAGACACACTCAGACTTGAATCCTACATCTCTCTCGCACGTACACATACTCACTTAACTCTCACTTTGTCTCTCCCTTACGTTCCCGCGCTCTATCCGCGGAGGTGCCCCCCCCCCCCCCCCCAACTGCTATCATTTCCTTCTTCAATTTTTAATCACAGCTCGAATACTGTGCATCGCTTCTTAATGTTGAAAATGTGGCGGATAAACCCAATTACAAGTTCATTCAGGTTCGTGGTTGTTGTTGTATGTGTATTTGTTATTGTATGTGTGTGTGTGTGTTTGCGTGTGCGTGTGTGTGTATGCGTTTCTGGCTGCTGCTGGGAGCTGACGAGAAGGGAGCTCCAATATGTGTGTCTGTGTGTGTGTGTGTGTGTACATATGTGTGTGTGCGTGTGTATCTCCCAACCGCACATATGCCGTCTCATGGTAATATTGTGTCGCGCAATCTTTGTGTGACAGGGCGATGTGTGTTCTGGAGAGTTTGTTGCCGGAGTGCTCCAACAGGAAGCGATAGACACGATCTTTCATTTCGCAGCGCACACCCATGTCGGTATGGCTCTTGCGGCTGTTTGTGTGTCTGTTGTGTGTGTGTGTGTGTGTGGGTGGGTGGGTGTATGTGTGCGTATGTGTGTGTGTGTGTGTGTATGTGTGTGTGTGTGTGTGTGTGTGTGTGTGTGTGTGTGTGTGTGTGTGTGTGTGTGTGTGT
>CALSCR010000116.1:0-11120 GCA_943704495.1 Pigoraptor chileana
GTGTTATATCTGGTCGGAAGCGCGACGGTGGACATGTCGAGTTCATCTTGGCCTGGGGAGTACTTGTCGCTGTCTGGAATGTCTGCCACTCGGGACGGCGGGTTTGTGTACGCCCAGGACGACAGTACACTGCGTATGGCGAATTGTCGTCTGTCAAACTGCACTGCGAGGAATGGTGCTGTCATTAGCTTGTCTGGACGCGCTTATGCTGTGATTTCAGATTCCTCGATCGACAATGTTGCTGCACACCAAAACGGAGGCGTGGCTTTGATTCGCGACGACTCGCTCTTCGACATGTATTCGACAAACACAACAAATGTGTCTGCGGTCAACGGCGCGTTCTTGAGTATGAATGGCGGGTCGCAGGTACTTATTCAGCAGTCCTATGTGTCGGGCATCACTGTGCGGCAGAAAGGCGCATTTGCGCGTTTGCAAGACGCTGCCACGCTCACCGTTGATGACGTGCGCGTCTCGAATGCGAGTGCGAATGCAGGGAGTGTGCTCTTTGTGACGGATGACGCGAGCGTGGTGGTCAGTAGATCGACCTTTGCGTCACTCAAAGCCACTGATGCAGGCGGCTTTGCCTATGCCGACGGCGGATCGCATATTCAGCTATCGCGTGTGAATATCACAAACACAACCGCGCGAAATGGCGGCGCCATTGGTGTATTCAGTACTGCGCGCCTGAATGTAAGCGCCACGGAGGTTACAGACTCCCAGGCGACGGATGAAGGGGGTGTGTTGTATGTCCAGGACAAGGGCACTGTGGTCGCAAGCGATTTGCGCGTCGTTCGCGTTTCTGCATTTAGCGGCGGTGTTGTCTATGCGTCTGACACTAGCACAGTCCGCCTATCGAGCGCCATTGTGCGCGGCTCGAATGCGGCGTCGTCGGGCGGGTGCGTGTACGCTGGTGGCAGTGCAGTGGTGAGGCTGTCGGGGGGGTCGTTTGTGCAATGCCACGCCGGCACAACAGAGTCCACTGGCGGGACGGGGGGTGTTGCATCTGTTGAAACGGGGGCGCGAGTGATGGTGTCTGGGCCAATGCTGACCGTTGCCCTTGCGAGTGCTGTAATCGGACCCGGCTTCTACTCTGAGGAGCGATTTGACGACGCGTCGCTCAGTTCTGTTGCCCTCGAGGGTCCCCTGGTCGACCCCGCGTCAAAGGTCATTGTTGTTGACGCCGGCGGGCTGTTCTCCGGACCACCAGCCAGAATCGCGGCCATCGGTGCGTCCGGGGCGCCACTGCCAGTCGGGGCGGGTGTGGCGATGAACACTGCGAGCGGTGCGATTGTGCCTGCGTTTACCCTGCAATTGAGGGACATTTACGGCAACGTCACATCGCTAAGTGGTCGGGAGCTGACGGTGAGGCTGTCACTTCGACCATCGGACGGAAGCGCACTTTTGACGGGGGATGTTGAGAAAGGATTCGGGTCGTCGTCGAACATCACATTTGCATCGTTGCGGCTGTATGGAGTGCCCGGCACACAGTACTCGCTTGTGGTTGAGGCGTCGAATAAGTTCTACTACGGCGAGTGGGACACGAACGTGCAGCGACAGAATCTGCTCAACAACGCCTCGATTGGCATTGGGATTAGGGATTGCGGTGCGGATGAGATTAGTGTGACGGGGCCGCTGGGGTATCCCGAGTGTGATGCGGTGGGGGCGTCGGCAGTGGGGAGCTCGTCGTCGTCAAATGTGCTGCAGATTGCGCTGTCGTCGTCGCTGGTGGCGGGGGCTGTTGCGATTGCGGCAGTGTACGCCGTGTTCCGGTGGAGCCGACACTCTGCGATGCTGCGGCAGAAGGAAAGCCGCGCGACTCACGAGGAGTTTATCGAAAAGCACCTCTCGAAGCAGCCCGAACTGTTTTCTTTCGAGACACCTCGAGATGCAGTGGAGCTGTTGGACAAACTGGGAGGTGTGTTGATGGAATTATGTTTTTTTGATGATGTTGTTATTCTTGTTTTTTCGTTGTTGTCGCTGTTGTGATTGATGATGTGGTAATTTTAGCCGGTCACTGTGAGCTATGTTCGTGAGCAAGCATTTTGTATTAGCGTTTGCTTAGTGTGGGCCAGTGTATCTGTGACTGTGCAACTGCCTGTGCTGTGCGTGGTCAGTGTATGTGTATGTGCAACTGCTTATGTTGTGCGTGGTCAGTGTATGTGTATGCGTGCAACTGCTTATGTTGTGCGTGGCCAGCGAGTGTGTGCAACCGCTTGTGTTGTGCATGATCAGTGTGTGTGCGCAACTGCCTGTATTGTGCGTGGTCGAAAGGCTTTTCCTTTTGGGCATTTGCAATGGCTTTTTGGGAATTCCATCGCTGATAATGGAGCGCCCATGGAACACATGGCTGCTGTCTTGCAGAGGGCGAGTTTGGCGTCGTTCTGCGAGCGCGGGTTGTGCGTGAGGATGGGCGGCCGTGCCTGTGCGCCGCCAAAATGCTCAAGACGGGATGCACACTGCGAGAGCGCGTGGCGTTTGTGCAGGAGGCAACGGTCATGCAGGGCATCGGGCAGCACCCGCACGTGGTCAGCCTGTGCGGCATAGTGAGTCGCGATGAGCCCATGCTTATACTGACCGAGTATGTGCCGCACGGGTCTCTGGATGCGTTTGTCAAGTCGATTCCTGTTGCGCACAGGAGTGCAGGGTCGGTGTCGGTGAATATGTTTGAGACGTTTAGCAGCCACATTGCGCGTGGCATGGCGCACCTCGCCCAGATGCGCATTGTGCACAGGTGGGTTGCGGTCGCACGTGACTAGGGCATGGTGGGCTCTTATGTTAGATCACGTGACTTGGATGGCTGACGGCGGGCTGGAATAATTGTGATTGTGGCCCGCACCCACTCTCTAGTTACTTACTGGTGTATGGGCACAGCGCCTAAGACAGTGACATGAATCCTGCATCTCAGTGCCTGAGTCCTGCCCTGTCTCACAGATGTGCTCTGGTGGGGTTGATGCAGTAACGTAGACTGAGTTCCGATAGTCCGTTCTCTTCTCTCTCATCTCATACTCTCTGTCTGTGCTACTTGGTTTCGAACAATGTGCGATGTCGCAGGGATCTCGCGTGCCGCAACTGCCTCGTGGGACAGGATTTGTTTGGCGGATATGTATGCAAAGTGACGGACTTTGGCATGTCGGAGGAAACGACGGGTGGAAAGGAGTATTTCCGGAAGAAGGTGAAGGAAAAACTTCCGGTACGGTGGATGGCACCCGAGAGCATTTTGGAGAAAAAGTATCACCAGGTGAGAGTGGATGCTGTCTGACGAAAGTACATGCATATGCAGGTAGGCAGACGCACTGTACACAACGCGCGCATACACACACGCGTGTCGCAGCACGACATACAATAGTCGTGCGACCGGATGCTCCCTCCGTCTGCATTACCTATCAATGTGCGCCACACGGCGTTTGTATGATGCCATTGTTTCGATGGACTGCCTTGTTTACAAATATGACAAACAGCAAACGCAAGCGCGCGCACTCACACTGCCCCGTGGGGACTCTCCCTTCACCCACCACAACAACCGTGCAGGCGTCGGACGTGTGGGCATTCGGCGTCACTCTGTTCGAAATGTTCTCGTTTGGGCAGCTTCCGTATGTCGGCATGACGAATGTTGCGGTCATGGCTCATGTGAAAGCAGGCGGCAGGCTCTCTCGCCCTGATGCATGCGACACGCATTTTTTCAATAAGATGATGCGTCCGTGTTGGGCGACGGATCCAGAGGAGCGACCGACATTTGAGATGTTTGAGGGTCTACTGGGGGACGTCTTTGATGCGCGACAGGCGGGCGCTGTGGAGGCAGTGACGGTTACGGTGGACACGAACGACGGGCGCGATCCACACGCACTGAACACATCTTCGGTGTCAACAGCAACAGCAGCAGCGGGGGTAGGTCGTGGTGCATCTCGGACCTCGGCACTTACGCCATCGCATAGTGCTGGGCTGACCTTCCCTGCACGTGGCGCTGCGCAAGTTGTGGCTTCACCACAAATACATTCCGCGACAGCGACGCCCGCACTCGACATGCTCCGCCGGGCTGGAAGTAGCCTCAAAAGAAGCTTGACTGGCGGAAATTTTCTGGCGCGCCGGCGGTCCTCTGTGCAGGTGGAAAGTGCATACGACAACATGTTGCTGAAGGCCGATGAGCAGCCGGTGACAGATACAAGTACGCAGAAGAATCTCTATTCAACGGAGAACGACGGCGAATCGGTGCCTGACGGAGCGCCACTTGAGCATGCTTCTGTTGTGCGGTCGAGTACAAGCGTGGATGATGTCAAAATATCCCTTGGCAGCAGTGCGAGTGCCAGCAGAAGTGCACGGTCGGTCGGGTTCGCAACGACTGAGAGCCCTATGCCGAGGAACATTCGCACGTCTGCTCGCATGCAGATTGTGATGGACGAAGCGCGCCCTATCGCCGGATGGGCGTCGTCGTCGTCCGTGCGGCGCGCGCTCTCACAACCGCCCATACCTCGCGACGACAGCAATCTCGAAGAAACAGTGTCGAATTCGGATGAGGACATTGCGGAGGAATACAAACTTCCCCGTGACGTGGCATGCGAATTTGAGTCTGCGCCGCCGATAGTTGGAAAGCGTGTGGATAGAGTGGAGTGCGACGCCAACACTTCTCAATTTGCTGTTTCTGCGCACTCGGCTTCTTCGACGTCAAACGCGTTCGATTCCGGCGGGAGTTCGCCGATGTCTGCAACTTCATCGCTCACACGCCAGCAATTATCGCACTCGAGCAGTGCGGCTGCAGAGCAGAGTGTGACGGCATCCCCGGCGCAATCTATGTCCGCGTCAGACGCGTCGACGCATGGCGAGCAGGCTGCCGGTCGGTTTGCCGCGCGCCGCCTAACCATACGCAAGCCTACTCTCAGTCTCGACTTGCGTGACGACGACGGTGCAATGTACACGCACCCGAGCGAGACGAGTCTGTGAGGCTGCGATGTGCACACACCCGAGCGAGACGAGTCTGTGAGGCTGCGATGTGCACACACCCGAGCGAAACGAGTCTGTGAGGCTGCGATGTGCACACAACCGAGCGAGACGAGTCTGTGAGGCTGCGATGTCCCGTTGGTATGCGGATCAAAATGGCTGGAGTGTGTCACGCTTTTTCATATTTGCCGATTGCGCACATCCCTCTCGACTGCCGCTTTAGACTGACGGCCTTGAATCCTTATACGGCATTGGTCGTAACCTTGCACGCGGTCCCTGCTACTATGAATACGTCGCCTGTTGTATTATATTGCTTTCCAGAAGAGTCTTCCTATTAAACATAATAACTTATTGTTCCATGATGGCGCCAGCAAATGACTATTTGCGACTCTCGACTGTGTATACAATAGTTCATGTAGCCGGAACGTAGGAGTCAAGACAGGAAGGACGCTCAGGAATACTGAGGGGTGTGCGTTTCCACCGTCCATCACAGCATTCGCATGTCGGACTCCGTCACGCCACGAACATCACACTTCAGTTGTGTGTTGTGTGTGGGGTGTGTTGTGTGTTGTGCTGTGGGCTGCGTGCTTTTGTTGTGAGCTGTGGACGCTTAGTAGTGGGGGTTGTCGATCCCCGCTGGCAAACTACCTGGGCTGATTACGACAGAGTCGCCAAGTCGCTGAAAAGCTATATTTGATTGTACTGCCTTTAGTCGCCGAATCTGCAAGACAGTAGAATTGAATGGCCACTTAGAGTGGCAAGACAAGATCATTCAGTGGTGAGTAACAGAGTGACACAAGGTCACTTGGTGAGTGATAGCATGACAAGACAAGATTGCTTGGTGAGTAGGTAGTAGTACCTAATGGTGACATTGAGCCATTGATAAGTCAGGCGAGCTCTCTGACACTCCTTCAGTTTTGACAATCACACAATACGAACACTGACTGTCACAGTATGTCATCAAGCCAGCCGCCGCCCTCAAACATCCCCTTTAATGATACTTATTCGGCGATGAAACGTGTGAGCCGTCACTGACGCTGGGCTAATTCAAAGTGAGCGAGAGATGTAGGATTCAAGTCAGTGTCATAGGCGCTGTACCCATGGACTCCACAAAAGTGAGCGAGAGAGAGAATAAATAAATAAAAAATAGAGGAAGAGCTGTGCTCGTGCGCGCGCATGTGTGTGCGTGTGTGTGTGTATATGCGTGTGTAATAGTATCGAAGCGAATGCCAGAAGCTCTCCGCCCATGGACACCAGCTCAAGAGCAGTGTGATGAGGAACAGCTATGTGTGTGTGTGACCATCGATTCGGCGTCTCACACACACGTCTCGCTGGGTTGTTCGTACACTCCACCGTCATCGTCACGGAGGGCGAAGCTGAGGGTAGGCTTGCGCATGGTCTGGCGGTGTGCGGCAAATCGGTCGGCGGCCATCACAAATGCATCCGACCCAGACAACGACTGCGCGGGCGACGCCGTTTCCTCAACAGCAGTTCTGTCGGTGTGGGACTGCGACAACGACGACTTTCCGCCTGAATTCGACTCGCCCTCCACTCTATCCACACGTTTCCCAACTATCGGCGGCGCAGACTCAAATTCGCATGCCACGTCAAGGGGAAGTGTGTATTCCTCCGCATTGTCCTCATCCGAACTCGATATTGTTTCTTCGAGATTGCTGTCGTCGCGAGGTATGGGCGGTTGTGAGAGCGCGCGCCGCACGGACGATGGCGACGCCCATCCGGCAATAGGGCGCGCTTCATCCATCACAATCTGCATGCGTGCGGACGTGCGACTGCTCCCTACACTTTTGCTCTTCGATAGCCCGACCGCCCGTCCACTTCTGCTGGCACTCGCACTGCTGCCAAGGGATATTCTGACATCATCCACGCTTGCACTCGACCGCACAACAGAAGCATGCTCAAGTGGCGCTCCGTCAGGCACCGATTCGCCGTCGTTCTCCGTCGAATAGAGATTCTTCTGCGTACTTGTATCTGTCACCGGCTGCTCACTTGCCTTCAGCAACATGTTGTCGTATGTACTTTCCATCTGCAGAGAGGATCGCCCACGCATCATCAGATATCCGCCAGTCAAACTTTTCCTGAGACTGTTACCCGCCCTGCGAAGTCTTTCGAGTGCAGGGGTTGCAATCGGTGTGCGTGTGCTCATTCCCCGCTGTTGCTGTGGTGATGCCACAACATCCCTGCGTGCCTGTGCAACACCGCGTGCAGGGATGGTCAGCCCCGCACTTGGCGATGGCATAAGTGCGGGCGGTCGAAATGCACCACGACCAACCCCCGCCGCGGACGACGTTGAAGATGTCTTAAGTGCGTGTGGATCGCACCCGTCGTTCGTGTCCATCTTAACCGTCACTGCCTCCACAGCGCCCGCCTGTCGCGCATCAAAGACGTCCCCCAGTAGACCCTCAAACATCTCGAATGTCGGTCGCTCCTCTGGATCCGTCGCCCAACACGGACGCATCATCTTGTCGAAAAAGTGCGTGTCGCATGCATCAGGGCGAGAGAGCCTGCCGCCTGCTTTCACATGAGCCATGACCGCAACATTCGTCATGCCGGCATACGGCAGCTGCCCAAACGAGAACATTTCGAACAGAGTGACGCCGAATGCCCACACGTCCGACGCCTGCACGGTTGTTGTGGTGGGTGAAGGGAGAGTCCCCGCCGGGCAGTGTGAGTGTGCGCGGGGTGAGTTTGCTGTTGATCACATTTATAAACAAGGCAGCCCACTGAAACAAATGGCACTATGCAAAGCCGTGTGGTGCAAATTGACAGCGAATGCAGCGAAGGGGGCATCCGGTTGCTTCAGTCGCACGACAATTGTGTGTCGTGCAATATGCGTGTGGTTAGTGTGTTGTGCGTGCGTTGTGTACAGTGCGTCTGTGTGCATGCACGCATATGCATGCACTTTTGTAAAACAGCATCCATCCACTCTCACCTGGTGATACTTTTTCTCCAAAATGCTCTCGGGTGCCATCCACCGTACAGGAAGTTTTTCCTTCTCCTTCTGCCGGAAATACTCCTTCCCACCCGTCGTTTCCTCCGACATGCCAAAGTCTGTCACTTTGCACACAAATCCGCCAAACAAATCCTGTCCCACGAGGCAGTTGCGGCACGCGAGATCCCTGCGACATCGCACATTGTTCGAAACCAAGTAGCACAGACAGAGAGTATGAGATGAGAGAGAAGAGAACGGAC
Organism: Pigoraptor chileana; assembly: GCA_943704495.1. Taxonomy (NCBI): domain Eukaryota; class Filasterea; order Ministeriida; family Capsasporidae; genus Pigoraptor; species Pigoraptor chileana. The sequence continues at coordinate 8,143 of CALSCR010000116.1, forward strand.
TATCAGAACTCAGTCTACGTTACTGCATCAACTCCATCAGAGCACATCTGTGAGACAGGGCAGGACTCAGGCACTGAGATGTAGGATTCATATCACTGTCTTAGGCGCTGTACCCATACACCAGTAAGTAACTAGAGAGTGGGTGCGGGCAACAATTATTCCACGCCGCCGTCAGCCATCCCAGTCACGTGATCTAACCCAAGCGCCCTCCAAGCCCTAAATTTAGTCACGTGCGACCGCAACCCACCTGTGCACAATGCGCATCTGGGCGAGGTGCGCCATGCCACGCGCAATGTGGCTGCTAAACGTCTCAAACATATTCACCGACACCGACCCTGCACTCCTGTGCGCAACAGGAATCGACTTGACAAACGCATCCAGAGACCCGTGCGGCACATACTCGGTCAGTATAAGCATGGGCTCATCGCGACTCACTATGCCGCACAGGCTGACCACGTGCGGGTGCTGCCCGATGCCCTGCATGACCGTTGCCTCCTGCACAAACGCCACGCGCTCTCGCAGTGTGCATCCCGTCTTGAGCATTTTGGCGGCGCACAGGCACGGCCGCCCATCCTCACGCACAACCCGCGCTCGCAGAACGACGCCAAACTCGCCCTCTGCAAGACAGCAGCCATGTGTTCCATGGGCGCTCCATTATCAGCGATGGAATTCCCAAAAAGCCATTGCAAATGCCCAAAAGGAAAAGCCTTTCGACCACGCACAATACAGGCAGTTGCGCACACACACTGATCATGCACAACACAAGCGGTTGCACACACTCGCTGGCCACGCACAACATAAGCAGTTGCACGCATACACATACACTGACCACGCACAACATAAGCAGTTGCACATACACATACACTGACCACGCACAGCACAGGCAGTTGCACAGTCACAGATACACTGGCCCACACTAAGCAAACGCTAATACAAAATGCTTGCTCACGAACATAGCTCACAGTGACCGGCTAAAATTACCACATCATCAATCACAACAGCGACAACAACGAAAAAACAAGAATAACAACATCATCAAAAAAACATAATTCCATCAACACACCTCCCAGTTTGTCCAACAGCTCCACTGCATCTCGAGGTGTCTCGAAAGAAAACAGTTCGGGCTGCTTCGAGAGGTGCTTTTCGATAAACTCCTCGTGAGTCGCGCGGCTTTCCTTCTGCCGCAGCATCGCAGAGTGTCGGCTCCACCGGAACACGGCGTACACTGCCGCAATCGCAACAGCCCCCGCCACCAGCGACGACGACAGCGCAATCTGCAGCACATTTGACGACGACGAGCTCCCCACTGCCGACGCCCCCACCGCATCACACTCGGGATACCCCAGCGGCCCCGTCACACTAATCTCATCCGCACCGCAATCCCTAATCCCAATGCCAATCGAGGCGTTGTTGAGCAGATTCTGTCGCTGCACGTTCGTGTCCCACTCGCCGTAGTAGAACTTATTCGACGCCTCAACCACAAGCGAGTACTGTGTGCCGGGCACTCCATACAGCCGCAACGATGCAAATGTGATGTTCGACGACGACCCGAATCCTTTCTCAACATCCCCCGTCAAAAGTGCGCTTCCGTCCGATGGTCGAAGTGACAGCCTCACCGTCAGCTCCCGACCACTTAGCGATGTGACGTTGCCGTAAATGTCCCTCAATTGCAGGGTAAACGCAGGCACAATCGCACCGCTCGCAGTGTTCATCGCCACACCCGCCCCGACTGGCAGTGGCGCCCCGGACGCACCGATGGCCGCGATTCTGGCTGGTGGTCCGGAGAACAGCCCGCCGGCGTCAACAACAATGACCTTTGACGCGGGGTCGACCAGGGGACCCTCGAGGGCAACAGAACTGAGCGACGCGTCGTCAAATCGCTCCTCAGAGTAGAAGCCGGGTCCGATTACAGCACTCGCAAGGGCAACGGTCAGCATTGGCCCAGACACCATCACTCGCGCCCCCGTTTCAACAGATGCAACACCCCCCGTCCCGCCAGTGGACTCTGTTGTGCCGGCGTGGCATTGCACAAACGACCCCCCCGACAGCCTCACCACTGCACTGCCACCAGCGTACACGCACCCGCCCGACGACGCCGCATTCGAGCCGCGCACAATGGCGCTCGATAGGCGGACTGTGCTAGTGTCAGACGCATAGACAACACCGCCGCTAAATGCAGAAACGCGAACGACGCGCAAATCGCTTGCGACCACAGTGCCCTTGTCCTGGACATACAACACACCCCCTTCATCCGTCGCCTGGGAGTCTGTAACCTCCGTGGCGCTTACATTCAGGCGCGCAGTACTGAATACACCAATGGCGCCGCCATTTCGCGCGGTTGTGTTTGTGATATTCACACGCGATAGCTGAATATGCGATCCGCCGTCGGCATAGGCAAAGCCGCCTGCATCAGTGGCTTTGAGTGACGCAAAGGTCGATCTACTGACCACCACGCTCGCGTCATCCGTCACAAAGAGCACACTCCCTGCATTCGCACTCGCATTCGAGACGCGCACGTCATCAACGGTGAGCGTGGCAGCGTCTTGCAAACGCGCAAATGCGCCTTTCTGCCGCACAGTGATGCCCGACACATAGGACTGCTGAATAAGTACCTGCGACCCGCCATTCATACTCAAGAACGCGCCGTTGACCGCAGACACATTTGTTGTGTTTGTCGAATACATGTCGAAGAGCGAGTCGTCGCGAATCAAAGCCACGCCTCCGTTTTGGTGTGCAGCAACATTGTCGATCGAGGAATCTGAAATCACAGCATAAGCGCGTCCAGACAAGCTAATGACAGCACCATTCCTCGCAGTGCAGTTTGACAGACGACAATTCGCCATACGCAGTGTACTGTCGTCCTGGGCGTACACAAACCCGCCGTCCCGAGTGGCAGACATTCCAGACAGCGACAAGTACTCCCCAGGCCAAGATGAACTCGACATGTCCACCGTCGCGCTTCCGACCAGATATAACAC
>CALSCR010000118.1:0-25380 GCA_943704495.1 Pigoraptor chileana
CGAGAACTCGCTAACTACCTTGCGTCCTACTCCACTCTGAGCAAATATGTAGTGCACCGAACCCGATGATCACACTCACACATCCGCCTTTACAGTTTTTCCTAAACAACAAGCTCTGCGATGAACAAGGATTTCAGATGCATCTCCGCCGCATCAAATACACAATCCCTTGCCACACCCCTCAGCACACACCCACACCCCTGGGCAATAAATCCCCGTTAGGTCTAACACCTCCCTAAACACCCAAACGCGGCTCAACTAGCCCGCCTTGTCCAAAGATGGCAATCCGATCCCATGCGACTCCCTCGATCGCCCGATCCGGAGTACCCGATCTTTACAAGAAGCATAATCAGTAGTGCTTACGAGTGCTCGGAATTATAGAGTCATGGCGATACTGCGGTGACGAACCGGCCGGCACTCAGCGGACCGGCTATGATAGACCGCATGTACGAATGCATAAACTTTCAAACTTTCGTCTCTTATTCTGTATATTGTTCAAGCATCCGTCGGAATACATAAGCAAGAATGGTGCGTGTGTTTCTTTAACTTTCATGTTTTGAAAATGAATTTATGGCGGAATTGCACGGTCACTTGCACGCACTTTACGTTTCGCCTTTTGACATGATACATTCCGCCGTGTGCAGTTTGCCCTTCGTCTGTCGCGGATGGCGGTAGCGTCCGGCCCCTCAGTCTCTGTGCGCTCTGCCGTTTCTAAGCGTATGCTTACGACACCCGCGGGCGACGGTTTGATAAAAGAGTTTGAAAAGGTAAGCGAGCGAGCAAGGGTGAACACTGTCATTGGTGCGCAACTCCACGAAGTCACATACACACACACGCGCGCACACATACAGACACACACACACACACTAACAAAAACACACGCACGCACGCACACACACTCACACACTCACACACACGCACACCGGCACATACTCACGCCGGCACACATGTGCGAATACAGCCGCGAATGTGCGGTGATATACCACTTCAACCGTGTAGAGGCCAGTTGCTGATAATCTGTGTTGTTCTGTATGTGAACAGACTGTGAAAGAGAATCCGGTGGTGGTATTTATGAAAGGAACTCCTGACCAGCCAATGGTGAGTGTGCTCATACATGTATATGTGTATGTGATTCTCTCTCTCTCTCTCTCTCTCTCTCTCTCTCTCTCTCTCTCCGTCACACACACACACACTCTCTCTCTCTGTGTATGTGTGTACGCCCTTGCATGATGTATGTTGTCTGTGTCTTTATGTGTCCCATATTGCATAGAATGTGGTCACTTCACCTTCGGCTCTTTGCGTATTAGTGACTGAGCCCTGAATCATGTGGCTTACGAACCGCACCCGACACTATGCAGTGCGGCTTCAGTCGTGCGGTTGTTCAAGTGCTCAATATGCATGGTGGGTGCGGCATATTGAGAAAGGGAAGTGATAGACAGACAGACAGACACACACACACACACACACACACGCCTGAGACTTGAGTCCATCGACTTGAAGAGAAAGAGACTGAGAGATTGGGTGTGCAGCTGGTTCAAGGGGGACGGTCACTGACTGGTTGTGAAGTCTATAGAATGACTCACACGCCCGCATGAGTGTGTTTCGCGTTTGTAATCTCAGAGTCATGCATCCTTGCCGATCCTTCGCGATTCAGGCACATTGTCATACTGGTGGTCTGCATAAGCATTTCATTTTGTTCTTGAATCGTCAGCCGTCTAGCCAGTTGGCATTCAATGCCCCATCTCGATTGTTGGATAATGTTTTTCCGCATGTCTTTGTATTGTAGGCGTCTCTTCATACAAATTCTATAACGTGCTTGAGGACGAGGCAGTGCGGCAGGGCGTAAAGCAGTTCACGTGAGTCATGGAATTTCTCACCTTCAGACCATTGGTTTGTTTGTGTGTCCGGGAACTGAATGTACCAACATGCCTTCGTGTTGAGCTGTTTTGGTTGTTGTCGGCTGTCAGATGGTCTGATTGGGTTTATGGGTTGCATACATTTTGGATTGATAAATTTCAAAAGTTACTGTGTATGAACGCTGGTGATCAGATTTCAGGAGTGGGAAAATTCACAAAACGGAGGGCAACTCATCCATTCTTACTTATCTTTTCTTTGCATTATACCGCTTTTGTGTTTGTGTGGCGGCCGGCACTGTTTGCTTCGCCGATGTCTGTGTTTTGTGTGGATGCAGGAACTGGCCCACCATTCCGCAGGTGTTCATCAACGGCGAATTTGTTGGCGGATGCGACATTGTCATCAACCTGCACCAGTCGGGAGAGCTTAAGGAAGCCCTCGCGAAGGCCGGCATTGTCTCAAAAGCAGAAAACATGGGCTGACACAAACACAGCAACAAGCGATGGCTGCTCGTGGCGAATAGTATGCGGACGGCGGCCTCGGCAGTCAGAGTGCTGTGCTGGGTACCCGGCATCCGGCTTCAAAATGTGATTTCGCCTAAACCGCCGATTACTGTCACTAGTTATGTACATGACCGCCGCGCAGCTTCACAATTCGAACTGATATCAGAAGATTCATCGCAGAATAATAGAAACAATTATTTTCGATAGGTAACTCTACAGTAATTATCGGGACTGAACGGTCGTTATTCCGCCAACTGGCACTGTGTGGGTTAGCCAGCTGACTGAGTAAGAACTTAAGCACACAATGCCACTGCCATGGCAGTAGTGAGAGCTCGGGTCGTTGCATACAGTCGAGGGGACTATACAGAGAGGGCTGCGACTGTATACAGTACCGCGGCAGTAGCAGAGGGGACAGAACGTGAAAGCTGCCGAGGCATATGACGTAGTCGGCAGGGCTGTCAATTTCAACTGGCATTAGTGGTGAGTGAAGGCCATGAGCCACTGGCCCGACCGGGCGCCATCCAAGTCATATCGCCACGCACTGGCCCGGCTAGTGCGCCCCTCACTATACGGCAATGACTCGGCTGCCGTGAGTGAGACCAATCTGACGTCCGCAGACAGACTCGAGTCAGGCACAGTGTGCTGTACGCGGCGGTCACACCGTGCCGAGACGAAGACTGACGCAGGCCGATGCCACAGCAGTACTCAGCTATATTCGGTTGCTGCAACGTCAGTTCCTGGCAGTGGGGCGCCGCACTGCAGTCATTGCATTCTGTGATACGCTGCAGTACGGCAGACTGCTCTCGCCTCTTGATTGACTCTTCCGACATGTTTTTCAATGTACAGTATATAGCCGGTAGCGACCCACCCGGCCACTCCGGGCGGCCACTGGCCTCCTAGCTGCTGTCCGTGGCGGCCGCTGCGTGTCCCCGGAGGTCAACCGCCTCCGGGCATACAGTCATCTTGATAGCCGGCTGAGACTAAATAAGACTGCCTTAGAAAGTAACAATTAGACGGTCCGTGGTTGCGGCGGGCGTGACGGGATCCAACATGGGAGAAGGTGCCGAAGTCTGAGAGCACCCTTCTGGTTTATCTGCGCTGCCCGGGGTGACGCTCAGAATTCATGACAGTCAGTGAAATTAGTCTAACTCAGCTGTTGCCATATCGGCCGCGGCCTGACTTGTCGGCGTCGTGTGAACAAGCAGTAGTGGCATCGGTCGACGGCCGGGGATTTCCAACGGCCTCAGTGAAAACTCACTGCCGCACTGGTGTCCACGAATTCGCCGGCCGCCGGCGGCGGGTGGGCGGTGCGTGCCAGTAAATTGACATTTGAATAACAGTTCCATAGTATAACAACTATTTTTAATTATAGGGTTTCACCGGTTCCACAACCGAGGCAGTCTCAGCACCGAAACTGGCCGTGCTTGTCGAAGACGTATGACATCCGATCCAAGGATGGAGTCGACAACGGCAACTGAACGCTGCCGGCTGGGGGCACCAATCAAGTACATGCCGGACTTAAAAACCGATGCGTGCCGTCACGCTGATGCTTTCTGCCGTGTGTGTCGCCGGTCAGCCCGGCAGGCAGCCAGTACTGAGCGCAGTACCCGGCTTTGGTAGCAGGTGCACCGGCCTATATATAGCACCCAACGTGCGTGCCTATAAACGAGAACACAGTCGAGTCGACGACTAAAGTGTCGACAGAAGCTGGGGTCATCCAATTCCCCGCGTGTGGTCGTGGCTGCGTTTGTACAACACAGCACAGTAACGGCCGATGCTCCTTGCATGGCACTGCTCAGTCATTCTATTCACTGACACCTCAGCTGAAAGATAACGCCCGCCGATAGGCTTCAGCCGTTTGGATCCAGAAATGGCCCGAAATGCCCATTGTCCCCGTCACCCGAATTCAAAGAGGGCGGGCAGATGAATGTAATCCACGTGATTGATCCGGGCATTTGAAACATTTCTGAAGTCAGAAAATAATTTTGCACCGCACACGTTGTATGAGTTTTGGGATGGACGTTCGCGAAGCTTTTTTCATATCGTAGGCTCATACTGTGCCTTTTTAAAAGTTTTTCTTTCAGTTTGGGAGTGAAAAGTGGACAAAAAAATTCGCTTCCAAAATGTATGAGAAATCTATAGGGATTGCAATTATGAGGACGAAATTTCGCACCCAGAGTCGACAAATGGATAACGCAATAAACCATCGCGATTAGAAATCAAACAAGTCGGGTGAAGTCAAGAAAAGTGGGACGACGGGGCACACATCGCTTTGTCATAAGCACTTTGTCCTCAAAATTTCAAGCTAAATTTTGTCACCCTTTTCATTTCTATTTCCGTGCGGCGCATTATTCGCTATTGACTTGTTGCGAGAAATCCATTTATTTTGAGACAGAGTTTTATAATTGTATTTGTGATGTTTTATTTTTGCTTTGAATGTCCTATATTAGATATTTATTTATTTATTTCTATTTGTGTGGGCTTTTTAATATTTAATATTTTAATTTTTTTGTTTGGTTGTGTTGTGTAGCGATTGTGTGACACACATTACCCCGATCCATACAAAGCACATACACAACACCATAGAGAGCACGCCCCATAGAGAGCACACTACACAACACGAGAGTGCACGCACATTCACGCACAGCCACGAGACACATTACACGATGTGCATGCAACGGCCGCATATGCAGACACCTCTCCTTTGCAAGCACTACGGCTACACTGCGTCGGCGGGGCTTGTCTCCATTGACACTGGGCTCAAACTTCACGCGCCATGGCGGGAAAACTCACGCGAGTGCGTGCCAGTGGGGGGCGGACAGCGGTGGGCAGGTCCGCACACACACATTGCACTGCCAATTTGTCAGTGTGCGCCCTCGAGCAGTGACCGGCGTTGCGGGAGTATAGGGCGAAGTCGGCGATGTGGTTTTTCATGCCCCCGCCACTGACATTGAGACGGTGATGATAAGGTGTCTCACACTCTCGGCGGTTGTGGGGAAAATGCAAACTAGTTTCTTGCCGTATGCGTGTAAGATTAATTGGTTAACAACTTGAGGATTCTTTCGTTATCACTTTGCAAAAAACTTTCTCATCGCTGCTCTGTTTTCCTTGTGATCCTTGAATCAAGACGGCACGAATCAGGCAAGCTCGGTGGTAGATTGGTCAGCGGAACACAGCCTTACTGATCTATATGAAGGTGTGTGTCTTTACCCGTTTGCCCTTGAAGCTCAATATCACGGAACAATATTATTTTGGCTAATGTTGCCTAATGCGTAGTTGGCTAATGTTGCCGGTTAATGTTGGCTGTACCCCCGTTGGGCCGTTTTCAGTGAACCGGCAAATGTGTGCTATGCTGGTGTCACTTGTCTGATTGCGGATTTGCGGGAGAATGTCAGCTCGCGTTGTGGTTGTGCCATTTTGCATGAGTCATTCTCAGAAACTGGCCCCGCTACTGATGGCGCCCGCCTGAGCGGCTGGAATGATCTGACCCTCACCTCTCCCGTTTTTCTCGTCGCCGGTCTTTCTGCCGCCGGCAGTGGGTGTGAATCGCAGCATCACTCGTCGTATTCTCGTCACCTCCATAGACAAAGGATCCTGCTTTTGATTCTGCTCTCGGCCCGAATTTTATTCATTGGCGGAAACGCATCAATTATAGAATGAGCGTGCGAGTATGATCGCACCCACGCACTCGCCTCCCCCGCACGAGGCTGTGTACGCAGCACCAAGCGCCCTATCCTCGACTCAAGACGGCATCATTTCGGTCGTCCATATCAACGTAGATCATCAGCGGACCCAACCGGCGAAGCAACAACAACGACAGGTTGCAAACGCCGATTATATGAACGTCGATAGCAACGCCGACAACATAAGCAGCTCGGAGGCGCAAGCAGGCATACATCTTGTGTCTCTGCGCCGCGGCCCATCGTTCCCGAAGGCGTCTTCTTCAAGCACCGGTGGTGCCTCTCATCAGTCTGCCGTCGGCAACAACCCTCATCCTGAGGGAGCTCTGCACGGTTTGCTCGGCGGTGCATCTTCAAACACATCAACGGACATGAACATGGGTCCTTCCATGCAGGCGCGGTCAGAGAATGTGGCGGCGTCCCATCCGGGGGACGACAGCTCATCGCCAGCATCCGGAACGGACGGTTCCCCGTCCCCGAACGATTCACTCGGTGCCGTGGTGAGGTCACCAATCAACGAGATGGCTGTTGCGACCGTCGACGCCCCCGCATCCGACGCGCAGTCTATTGGCAGTCCGCAGCAGAAAGAGACGGCCGGCAGCCCCGGCGATCGCCCGTTTCGCTGCAACAACTGCGGCAGCTCATTCAAGCTTCGACATCACCTACTGCGTCACGTGAGGGGGCCGCGTGCATGCTATCTCAAGCGCCAGCACGAGGACCCGCGTACCCGATGGGAGGAAATCATGCCTGTTGTCGGCGTGAAAATGCCCACCGTCGAAGGCCCTAAGCTGCCCGGTGCCAGTGGTGGTGAGGCAGGGGCAGCAGTGCCCGAGCTGGCTCCCGCGCCGACCGCCGATGCTTCCGCCGGCGACGGGGACTCTGAGTTCAAGTGCACGCGGTGCGGTCGTGCCTTTGGGCAGCGACACCATCTCATTCGCCATATGCAAAGCCCCTACGCATGCGCTTTCCACGCGTGCAGCGTGCGACGCGGGATGTCTCCAGGCAGCGGCAATAAGGAGGATGCGGCCAAAAAATCGATCAAGGGCTCCATGCAAAGCGCCGTCGACTCTATGTCTGGCAAAATGACGCTCTCCGCCGCTGTTACCGGCGGTAGGAAAAGTGCCGGTGCCGGTGACAGCAAGCGGGGAAAGAAGTCAGGTGTCGATTCTTCCATGACTGTCGGCGGACACCATGGCTACGACATGTCGCAACTGGCGGGTATGCAAGCGATGCCGGGTCTCGTGCCAGGAGGGAATGCCGGGGGCCCCGGGCGCGTGGCAATGGGACAGTACGATCGCATGCCATTGGCGGGTATGGCGCTGCCCGGGGGCGTGCAGTCGCAGTATGCGGGCAACATATATGCGCAGCGCAGCATTCAAGGAGCCGAGGGAATGGACTGGTGAGTCTACCGCGGGCGGTGTGTTTTGTGATTGTTTGCTGCTTCTCCGCGCAGTCTACCGCATTGCTAAACCATGGTATGTGCAACGGCTGATATACTGGCTGTTGTTTTGTTGTTCTCATTTTGGGGTTTTTTAATGATCGCAATTACTAAATATGTTCACTGCCCGCATGCACAAACTTCACTGGCGCCCCGATTTCTCTTCAGGCACCGATACGGCGAATGGGGTGTGCACGATAACTTTGCTTTTGGCATGCAATCACATCCGGGTGCGCCCGGAATGTATGCGCAGATGACTCCCCGCGGCGCACTGGCTGGTTATGCCCCGGATGTGCCAATGGGCATGCACATGTCGTCCCACGTGACCGGTGGTGTGAGGGGAGATATGAGAGTCAGAGTGCCGGGGCTCATCCCCCTCGCAACGTCCCATACACAGATGCAACCGTCCGGTGCCGGGCCGCATTTGGGCCCGCAACAACAGCTCCAGATACAGCAGATGCAGATCCTTCAACAACAACAACAACAACAACAACAACAACAACAACAGCAACAACAGCAACAACAACAGCAACAACAACAACAACCGCAGCAACAGCTGCTGTCCAGAATGGGACAGCAGGCGTTTGCCGGGATGCAGCAGCAGACGTTTGCCGGGATGCAGCAGCATGCGCTCCCGCACACTCAGCATCCGGGATCCTACGGCACCGGAGGCAACACGGGCACGTGGCCATCCATGGACCAGCTTGTGCAGAGCCAGACTGCCGGCCAGCAGCCTATGGGTCACGTGATCCACGCGGCGGGCGATCCCTCTGGTGCGACTCCGCCTGCGTCCGCAGCAGTGGCGGCTCTGTCAATGGGTGCCGGTGGTCGCTATGCACCAGCAATGCCCCCGGTGCGCTTTGCATCCCAACCGAACAATGCTCAGGGAACGGTCACTGGCATGTCACCGCACTCGGGTGCCGAGGGTGACTACGCCCAGCGGTTGGTACAACAGCAGCAGCAACAGCAGCAACAGTACCAAGGTGACGCTGTCGACGGCCCATATGTGCTACAGTCGGTTGGATCCGCGGGGGTGTATCGGGGTAACCAACAGAGGCAGTTTGACACGTACGGATTGCCAATGCTTGGAGTGCCTGGCGGACAGTCGGCCGTCAGTACCGGTGCCGGGGTGACGCCCATGCAGTCGCAAGGGGCTCACCACGTGCCAGAGATTGAGGCTGATTCATACGCTGCCAACCACGGCCGGCAGCAGCAACAACAACAACAACAACAACAGCAACAGCAGTGGGTGCCTGGCGCATCAGAGCACCTGCGCTGAGTGTCTGCGCAAATACTTCCATCTACCCTGATCATTGTTAGTGCTAACGTCGCTTTTAGTCGTTTTTTTACCAGTCGTCGTTAATGTGAGCGATTGTGTGTCGCGCGTCTATTCAATAGCTGTGCCCGTCTTGTGTTTTTTTTCTTCTTCTTGTTCGTTTTTCAATTGCCTTTTACATGTGTGTCTCCTCTTCTTCCTCCTCTTCTTCTTCTTTCAAGCGATAGTGCGTTTTCCCGTTTGTGCGGTCAGTTTGCAGTTGAGCAATGTGCGCGCTCTCTTTCGGCTTTTTGTTGGCAATGTGGTTGGGGCGCAGAGGGTGCGTCGTCTGCTCTCGTGTCGGCCGTTTGTGATATGTGACTACGAGTAGCCAGCCGACTGTTGCACTGGAAACGGTACCACTCTCACTCAGCCTAATGCCGTTTTGTATAGAAATAAAAACAACTACGATAGTGATTTTGTTTTCATTGTGCAGTGACTGTTGTTCTGTTTTGTCTGTCAGAGATTGTTGCACAAATCTATTGCACGAGTCGCTAAGGCCGCCGAGAAGTCACAGTCTGGTACCCTCCTTGCGCTTCAAACACTCGTAATCCAAAAAAAGAAAACAAAAGCGCAGGAGCGTCAGCAGCGTGCGAGTGCGCAGGCCCGTGAATGTGCATGGCCCACAGATCCTTACAATAGTCACGGCAAAAGCGGAAGAGGATGCAGGATATGGTGGTGTCTTTGCCCATGGACTCCACAAAAAATGTGAGAGAGACTTCACGTGCAAAGAATGCGTACTGCCGGCTATAAAACCTGAGAGAAAACGTACACCACAAAATAAAAGTGGCGACACAATAGGACTGCGGCATCACAGACACACCACGGCTCACCGACCACCACCGCAAACAACACAAACAACACAGTAGCACTGATCTATCAGCGACAACCAATACAAAAGCACTTCAATTTATATTGGTATCAGTCATCGTCGATCCTTGGTCGCTTTGGCGCATTCTCAATGACATCTCCCTGCTCTACTTGCCCCGCTACCTCCACAGGGCGCCCGGGTGTCGATGCATTGAACAGCGCGAGGGCGTCACCGATGACATAGGCCTGCCCAGCGACAGTCAGCCCCACCATCACGTCACCCGCCATGTCAGTAGACGCACCCCCCGCAGTAGCTGTCGCCCGATCATGCAGGAGCGCAATTCCTGCCCAACGCGCACTTGCGCGGATGGCGCTGTTTGTTTTGAGCCTCTCCGGCCGTGGGATGGAGGGATGCCACGTGCCCGCCGCAACCTCAGAGTCCCCGCCGCCCGCCGCATAGCACACGCGGTCATCCACAGACGACACCGCAGCCCACGTGACATCGTACTTGAGCGCCGACTGCCAGCTGCCGCACGCACTCCAGCGGCGTGGATCGTATGCAAAGAGGGTTCGCTCTGCGCCTCCAACGACAACGACGCCGCGGCCCGTCGCGCTGGCGTAGAGGGGGGCTGCGGATGAGGACAGGATGCGGACGGGCGCAGGGTCACGTGCGTCCCACACGGATGCCTGCGGTCCCTCAGTGACGACCACAAGCGGAGATGACGACACACCCATGTCCCCGATACATATGGATGTTGGCGCGTGCGACAGACCAAAAATTCGTTCAATACGACCATCTTCAGATGTAATGGAAAAGTCGCGGAAAAAGTGGCGCGCACATGCCAATCGAGGTGTGGATGCAGGGAAAAAGGCGCACGGGGACAACCCGGGCTCTCCGTGTGTGTTTGGCGGTGGTGCGATGGACGACACATGCATCAGCGGCCCGTGGGATCCACCACTTGGTGATGCATCTGCTGCATTCGCAACGTACAGTCGCACGTGACCGAGCATGTCCGAGGCGGCGACATAGCGGCGCGTTGAATCAGCACTCGGCATGGAGATCACGTGAGAGAGCGAGTGAGGGGAAGGGGTGTGGGATGCATCCAGGGAAGTGATGACGGCAGCGCCGGCGTCGGTTGGATGCGAAGCACGAGACGAGGGATCGAACACTGCGCGTGCGGAAACACACATCACACATACACGCACGCGGATGCATCGAATTGCGCACAAGGAGATTCGATCAATAAGCGTGAACTATGTGTTTGTGTGTGTGTGTGTATGTGTGTGCATGAGTTGAGAGGGAATGCATACTGAGAGACACATGCATGCATGTTACATGAGAGGAGGGGACCAACAGCCGCACCTGCGCACGTGACCGGCAGTGCCACAGTAGCTTCATAGAGGCAGTTCCCACGGCCAAAGACTATGTGACTTGCATCGAGACCAGTTACAAGCGACACAAATGGCGAGGCCGACAACCTGCAATCGACCGAGCGTGTGTTACAACGACATTTGTCTGTTACGACGACGCAATTGCATATAAACTGCATACAAACAATCCGAAAGCAGTCCACTTGCGGACAAATAACTGATGCCAAATGAAACCGTAACGAGATGTGATTACACGTGCTGCGTGCTAGTCTGAGATTCACATGCCCATTCTCATTCCCACACTGAATGGAAATACGCTGACAATATTGGAGGGCTGGCAGCAGAGTGTAGTGATTCCATCCACCATTACACGCATATTGTGGGCACTGCTTCACTATAGACGGTAATCGAGCTAGTCGCATATCATTCACATGTTCATGTTCACATGCGCGTGCCACACATATGATCAATACGCAGACACTACACTGCATACACGATAATGCATGCACACATGCACACACATGCACATGCACACAAATGCACACATGCCCACACATGCACACACATGCCCACACACCCGCGCGGGACGGACGGAACATCGAGGGACGCCCGCACCACGTGCAGCTGACCACGCGCCTTCACCGCACCCATCTTCATTGTTTCCGACTCCGAATCACCTCATGAGATTCATTGATCTTCTGCCTGGACTCATTATACAATGCCATTTTGCTGCTGTGAGACTGCCGGCAGCGGGCGCGGCATTCTGCATTCTGGGCTCATCACGTGACCCTCCACGTGATCATGACGGCGCCCGCACTCTCAGCCACTGCGACCGTCACTTACGCCTGGCCCCACATAACAAGAGTGTCGGTGTATTTATGGCAGTTCTCTGATTACGCGGATTCGTTCAAGCGGGCGAGAGTGCGCGAGCGGCGCTTCTGGCTGCACTGCAAGTCACAGGCCACGCAAACAAATGAAGGCTCCACATAATGTGTCCTCACGACAAGCGTGTTTGCTCGGCAATGAAATGCAACCATCGCCAACACTTCATCACCCGACAAACCCCTCTGTTCCGACAAGACAGTCCGATTGCTTAACAGAAACTGATTAATAAAGCGCAGATATCAGCGATACAGACAACTACTATGGTGGTTATGGGGTTGGAGTCAACGCCAATCT
Source organism: Pigoraptor chileana (assembly GCA_943704495.1). Taxonomy (NCBI): domain Eukaryota; class Filasterea; order Ministeriida; family Capsasporidae; genus Pigoraptor; species Pigoraptor chileana. The sequence goes on from CALSCR010000118.1 coordinate 12,151, forward strand.
CGGTTTTTAATATCGTGCCGTCACAGTCACCGTGAGTGCGTAACACTGCGCACGTGGCATGCTGCACCGCGCTCACCACCGCCGGGCGCTCATTAACCGCGGCCGTAGTCGAATTCGGCCTGCAACACATAGCGGATGCGGACTTGCGCAATGTCGTACACAATGTACTGCGGTGGGAGGGTGAAGGGAGATGTATTGGAGAGTAATGTGGCAGAGGTGTTGCGGTCCAGATTGGTAGTGGTTGTGGTTAGGGTTCTGAGAAGAATTGACACTACTTTATGATGTCGATTGTGTCTGTCAACACAAGTGTGGCAAGATGACACCCACTCCCTTTCCCACAACACATACACACACACACACACGCACGCACACACACGCGCACGCACGCATGCACGCACGCACATACACAATGTGAAAATAAAAAATGAAACAGAAAAATAAAACGATATTATAGACACAAACCTCATTATACAAAAGAGAGGCCTTGTCGACGTTCGAGTCGACTCCCTTGCCGAGGGGCACGCGCACACCGTCGTCGCTGTCAGAATACGCCAAGTGATACAGTGATGCAATTCAGGTGGGTGAGTAACAAACACACGAGTGCGTCGATTGGAGACTCAATTCAACAAGCAATGAAACGTGTGTGTTGTGCGCTATGCAATGTTATTGACAATCCCACATACACAACACATGGTTGAACACATACGCAGTGTGATAACCACAAACACACACACACACACACACACACACATTAGACAGCACGCACACACACACACACACACACACACACACACACACGCATACACACAACATACACATTACACAGCACGCCGACACACTCACAGCGTGATGGTCTTTGAGGGGTCTGGATGGGTGCGCCCAATGCCCTTTGTGCTGTGCTTTCCCGAAGGAAGTCCGCGCGGAAGAGAGCTGTCAGATTGTTTGAGCTCGTGGGGCTCTCCAAGCGCCACCTCGCAAAGAAGAAGCACGCCCTTTGCTGTGGGGCGGCCCGTTGCAAAGCAGTAGTTGGCCGATTTGCTCACCATATCCTGTGTGTGTGTGTGTTTATGCGTGCGTGAATGAAGGTTAGAGCATGTCCTATTTGGAGATTAAACTTTCGTGGTATGCAATATGTGGCAGAACACATACATTCGCAGAACTTGCACAACGAACGCATCGGCAAAACACACACACACATCCATCTTTGAACTTACCGCAAAGTAGATGCCCTTGCCAAACATGTAGCCGGTGACGGGCGCTTCCGGGGGAGCAATACGCAGACCCTACACAAACAGTGGGCATGTGATCAGCAAGACCCACGCATAGCCCTCCACTCTAAGCACATCACAGATGTCACATGCAAGAAAGTGCAGCCTATCGCCTACCGTGGACAGAATGCCGACAAAGTTGGTTGAGCGCGAACCGTGCCAAAGCAACTGGCGATTGCCAATGTCGGGACGAAATCGCTCGTCTTCTCCGCTCCTGTTGCAGATTGAAATGTTGCAAGATGCATACATGGAGGGGCAGAGAGATTTCGCCCTTGAGTCAGCGGTGGTATATGTGCATCAAGCACATGTATGCGTGCATGTACACAGGCACACACACACACATACACACACGCCCATGCGCCACACAACCAACAACATACCTGCACGCCTTGAAAAGATGGAGCAGCTTGAGCTTGTACGAGTTGTGGGTTGAGGCATGCGTGTTACTCATGTACCTGCATAGCACCAATGCGTCAAATGTGTTGTAAAAATTAAAATAGAGACGGAATATGAAACAAGAGTTGGCAAACATTCTCTGAATTGATCAAATGGGAATAGCAGCATGACAAGGTACTGAGCGACCCTTGCAGCAAGATGCCAAAAACGACGTACACACTGAAAAGCAGGAATAAATCAAAAGCATGCACATGACTCCTGCACACACACACACACACACACACACACACACACACACACACACACACACACACACATGCATTACACACACATACATAACACAAACGCACACATATATAACACATGCACACAGCACACATATGCACAAACACGGTAAGGACAGTGACGCCAACACAACCCACTGCGTGACGAGGCTCCAGTCTGGCGAGCTCTCGGAAAGTGGGACCAGATCGCACTTGAGCGAGGCATAGTGATTGTCGATGGGGTTGCCCAACTTATTCGCATCCCCTTGGAACAGCTTCATAGCAATCTGAATGTCACCAAGCGCCTTTATGTGTGCGTGCATGCGTGCGTGCGTGCGTTCGTGCGTGCGCGTGTGAAGGGGTGACATGTAGAACTCAAGTCAGTGTCTTGTGCGCAATGCTCATGCATTCCACATGATTGGGCAGAGAGAGTGTATGTGTGTGCGTGTGTATGTGTGCGCATGTATGTGACGACGTTGGCACAGGGGCGAACAAAGTGGACCACCAACCCCCAAAAGATCCTGCTTGCGCTTCACGTCCGCTTCCGACCGTATGAGCGGCGGTGTTCGGTGTCCAAAATTGTGGGGAATCCGAGTGTAAAACTCACTGCACGCCTCCATTAGATTGCCGCTATTGTGCTTGATGATATTTGCAATGCGTGAGAGGGATTCATATCCATTCTTAATTTGCACTGCCGTCAGTTTGCCCAGCGGTGCCTTGGTTGCATCGTACTGTCGCGCAAAGAAGCGGGTGTATGTGTGTATGTGTGTGTGTGTGTGCGTGTGTGTGTGGAGGGAATGTCATGCGTGTTAAGTACACATACAGACAGTTCCAACCGCGATAACATAGTAATTACACACTCAATGTACACATTCAATGGATACACTCCCTGCACACGCAGCAATGTGTCGGTCGCTCACCTCCATTTCCAGCATTGTGCTCTCCATGGTCTTGACATCGGCAATGAATCCAATGAAGCTCTGCACTGCGTCGGGGAGCGTGCTCTTCGGTATTTCCACAGGCTTCTTGTCCTGCGGCTCAGCAGGCGCGCTGTTGCGTGTTTATTGTGTTGCAAGGGGCATAGTTAGCGCGTCGGTTGGGAATAAACGGCAGTCGGATCACGTGGTCGAGTATACTTAATACAACTTCATAGACTGTGGCTGGCAGATAATTGATGGGCGTTGAAAAGCAGACACTGAATCGCCATGTTGATGTCGCGCGACAAAGGTATATATCTCACTCTCACGCACACACACAGGCATACACACACACACACACACACACTCCCATCGCAGATCATAGGATGTCTGGACAACTTACGCTGGCTCCTCCGTAGCATAATCAATGTGCACCATGTCGTATTTGCCGCTCTTTTTAACAAAGCTGTCGCGATTGGCCCACACATTGGCGGTTTTGTCCTTAAATTTGCTTTCAAACGCGCTCGTCGCACTGTCCAGTGACTTAAACGAATCGATCGATTGTTGTCCTGACACACCGACTGCAGCGTGTATGCGTGTGCATGCATGGGCGTGTGTGTGTCAGCAAAGAGAGGCGAGCATATCTGGTGATACACCAACTGCAGCGTGTATGCGTGTGCATGCATGGACGTGTGTGTGTCAGCAAAGAGAGACGAGCATAGTGGTCACAACAGGGGGAACACAAAATAAAGCGAAATCGCTCAAGTGCATTGGGCGCATAAGACGGTGCAATCACGTGATGCGCACGAAAGTCTCATTGGCACCCACCACGTCCCCAGCGGGTGAAGACAAAGTAGGTGTTGCCAGCGTCAGACTCCAGGAGCTGGATGACTGTTTGCATACACACACATGCAAAAAATATATGTATATCAAAAACGATATTCGTCATGAGTATGTGGAACACCCCACATTCCCACACACACACACATATGTGTATGTGTTATACACGCTGAGACATCACAGGACACATTCGGCAAACGAATGGCGACGGGTTCGGCCTGGTGCTCTTCCCACAGTGCAAATTCCCACCGTAAAACTTGTTGTTGTTCTGTCCAATGTTCGTCTGCGGCAAAGAAAAGGGAAAAACAATACGGAAAAAGAAGGTTATGGAAGAATGCATAAGTGTCTTAGGCGCTGTGCCCAGGACTCCACACGAGAGAGAATGGTAAAACTTGGAAGGGCTGGTAAGCACACGCCAGCACATCAACGGCCAATATGGCATCCGGCGGCACACACCCTTGCATTCCAAGGGAAATAATACGCCATACGCAAGCACGACCCCTCTGACAATTACCGCGCCATCCCCAATGCAGAGTCGGTGGACATTCGCACCGCCTACCTGGTTCAGCATGACATCATAGACAACGCCGTTGGCCTCGTACACGTGCTTTGACGCCGCACCGGGGCAGTGCGCATCCACAGGCCGCGATCCCTTGAACGCAATCGTCACCTTCTTCATGTCCGGCGCGGGAGCGGCGGGGGCATCCGGGACGGCGGGTGCTGCGGGCGCATCCAGGGCAGCCTTGCCCTTACCCTTGCCCCTGCCCTTTGAAGTGGCAGTAACATCGGTGGCAGGTGCATTCGAGGCTGCGGGTACGTCGACAGCAGCAGAGACGTCGACTGATGCGGCGGATGCATCCGGGGCAGCCTTGCCCTTGCCCTTGCCCCTTCCCTTCCCCTTGTCATCCGCTGCCACGGCGTCACCATTTGAGGCAGCCGCGGGGGCTTCGGCGGCAGCATTCTTTCCGCGACCCCTCTTAGCGGGAGCGGGGGCGGGCACATCTGGGGCAGGGGTTGCCATGGCAGCCGCGGCGGGCGGATCAACGTCCATTGCGTCGTCCGCAGGCTCTGCTTTCTGCGCCTTTGTTGTGCGCCCTCCCCGCTTCGAACCCGCAGCCTGTGGAGCAACTGGCGCAGGGGCTACCGCTGGGGCAGGAGGATCAGGGCGTGCTCGCGAGCTACGCCTGGGGGCCACTGGCTCTGATTCGGGCAAAGGATGGAAAGAGCGAACGCGTGTGTAAGTTGTGTCTGTGTGTGTCTGTGTGGTGTGTAAGTTGAGTGTGTGTTTATGTGGTGTGCAAGTTGGTGTGTGTGTGTGTTTTGTGTGGTGTGTAAGTTGAGTGTGTGGTTTGTGTGTTGTTTTTTGTGTTGTTGTTGTTGTTGTTGTGTTTTGAGGGACAATAAAAGCAAAATGTGCGTTGGGTATGTAATCACTAGTTACATGCCGTCACCACCACAAGTAAAGCAAGCCGCGGCAACAGGGTCCGCAATTGATGCGTGACTGTGCATCCCGATTTCAAAACACCACTTCAAGTGTGATTGGCGTACCTTCTGCCTTGGCACGCTTGGCATCTTGGGCTATTTCACGCACGCGTTGTGAGCACAGTTGAGTTAGAATGAGAGAGCGCCACCGACATCACACACCAAAGTGCCAAAAAGACTGCCGAATAATCATTGGAAACTTAGACAAAAGTCCCACAATTCGTGCAATCGAAGCAGTCGCTCTTTTTCAAACTGTGCATGCCCACAAAAGCGCAACAAAAACGGGCGCCCACGCACAGTCGATGCAAATCCAATCTCAAACAGATTCAAACAACAGCGCAGATTAACCAACCGGAGTCGTCCGCGACGGCATCGACCTTGCGCTTGGGAGGCATGGCGGTGAGACTTTGATAGTCGAGGGTTGTGGTGTAGTGCGTGGAAGAATACCTCGAAGGGACTTGCCTTTGCAGCCAGAATGGTCTCCTTCGAAGGTAAGCGACGGATTGGTAGCTTCTCTGTTGCGGTACAGCTAAGAATCGCAGACAATAATATAGCCTGAGTGCGTGCGTGCGCATGTCCACTCGTGTGCGTGCGTGTGTGTCGTGTGCGTGTGTGCGTGCGTGCGTGCGTGCGTGCGTTGTTGTTGGTGTTGTGTTTTAGAGTCGTGTCAAACCGTGACATGAGCCGACATGATTAAACAAAGTAGCTTTCATGCTATCGAAATTGGCTATTGGATACAGTATGGACGTTAACAATCCGCGCCCAGAATCCTACTTTATCCGGGGACGGCTGATCCAGTTGGGGTGCGACTTATAATCTGTCACAACAAAACTGACACTGCCGTGGCCGAAACACTTTGATGCTGCGGACACATCCTCCACGGCTGACCTTCAGACGCCGAACCGGTCGCCGAACTGGCTGCACTGCATCCACTGCCGCCCAGGGACTGCCGTGGTGCAATCAGCCCCGACTGCAGCGACCGACGGCTGCCGACTGAGCATGAGCGCAAAGCCACCAATCTGTTCACAGCCGCGGTGCCGGGCCTTACGTCCCGTCCTGACATGACTTGACAACAGCCCTAGCCACCATTCTGACAAGCCGTTCTGGGGGATAAGGCCACTATTGAGATGGGTCGATTGTCCTGGTGCGACGTGCTATTCTGCCGGATTCAGTCGCCGACATATTAGGCATAATTGGTCGTCCGATCCAGTAGGCGTGACGACGCCGGTTGTCTCATTAGCAGTGACTATAGAAGCGACCACGGCCGGGATGAATGGCCGAGTCATTACTGTATTCAATGCAGAATCACAAACTGACCTTTTGCCGGAGTGCGAGTACGAAGTATACCTGACATAAATTGTGCATGTGGGGTGATGCAGCACTAAGTACTGCCGCCAGGAAAGCACTCAACTGCAGTCCCTCTCAAAGATCTGGAGATAACAACAGACTGCAGCTGCGAACGGATGGTCCCGGCACTGAATCGGGCGTCATCGTGGGCGTCGACATGTGACACATCATTATGATATTTACTGCCGGATGTCTACAAAAAATGACACGGCAATCAACGCAACCATTGTATGTTTGTATTATAACCCACGAATTCGAATGCATTGCCGGGATCACGCCGCAGTCCGGGCAGTCCGTCGGGTGCCAAAACAGTCACCGGCGGGGCCGATGAACTCGTCTGCCGCTGGGCGGAAACTGAGCGGCGAGTGCCTAGATGGCGCTCGTCAGTTCTGTTCTCAATGGCACTCCGTAGTACATCACTCTGATTGTTTACAACACTCCGTACATTTTTCGCACGTCCCGGCCACGCACGCTATCAAACACGCACCGCAACAGAACAGAGGAGCAAAGCAGCAAAGCAAACAGATCCCAAACGCCCCACAATTTTCCTTAAGGCTTTTCTTCCATTTTGTAAACATAGATTGAGAGTCCGGCACCAGTGCGTCTTTGCAGGCGCGCACCGCTTCATCCGCAGCAGCCACATCCGGATGGACGGGACCAAACGCCTTAACCCGAATCGCCAGCGCACGCTCGTACATGCGCAAAGCCAAAGGGTAGTTTGTATATCCGTCACGATACACGCCGCCAATGTCGCAGAGGGTCGTCGCCACATCCGGATGGTCTGGGCCGAGGGATGCCTCCTCACGCGCAAGGTTGCTCTCGTACGCACTCAAGGCCTTGTCATAATTGCCCGTCATAAAGAGCCCCTTGCCCTTGTCACGCGTTGCGTCCCGCTCATTCGAGTCGAACTGTGCTGTCGCTTCCCGCGGTGCCGTCACTTCCAGCGGTATCGTCATTGGCCGCATTGGCAAGAGCGCGATGCCCTCATCCTCGCTGCCATGGATACGGCCTCCCGTCGAGCCGGGTTCCGCGTTGTCCGTCGACGACATCCGTCGCGCGACTCAGCCTCACCGTGCACGTGACACGGCAGCCCTGAGAGTGACTTGGGATTACACTCGAGTCAGTGACGGCGACTTTGCCAGGCAATCAGAACTCGGACTGGCTGTATGCAAGACGTACGCGTCCAAGTGCCTGCCGAAACAGCTAGCGCCGCCGCCGCTCGCTGAAGATTAAAAAAAAAAAACTATTGTCGCACTTGTGCATGCACTTTCGCTCAGTAATCTGATTCCAATATTAAAGACGGTGTCGGGATTCACAGTTTCTGGCACTAGACCTACCTGCACACGGACACGGTCTGAAGACTTCCGAGTTTGTTTTGGCTGACAGACAAAAACAAAAAATCATTCAGTACTCTGGCTCTACTAACGCGCTAATTTGTGTATGGGACGCAGTATTGCCCAATGTGGCCGAGAGCTCGCTCGAGATGGAAGTGTAAGTGGAGGCACCGGTCAACGCTGTCAGGTAGTTCAGAAGCCAACGACAAGCGTGGCGCTTGAATCATTGCGACTGGCGACAACTTGCGAGCTTCAAGAAACGCCATCCTCTTTTACGAATGCCATTGGCAACTGCTTCTGAACGCCTTAAGACTGTAGGTAGCCATGAACTGTATGAAAATAACAAACTCAAGCACGCAGACGCATGCAGGCACGCACTCACGCACGACAAAAAAATTGGGCAAGAAATAGCGGATCTGCACAGACGGCGCATAAGGGCAGCCAAGAGATGTAGGATTCAAGGACGTTGTGCGCATGGACTCCACAACGGCAGCCAAAAGAAAGATCCACAGTGTGTGTGTATGGTTTCTGTGCATATGTGTATGAAACCGCGCGAGACAGAGCACATCTTGCATACACACGCACACATACGCGCACACACAATCGCGTGTACATGATTCACGACGCGAGTGCATCTCAAAACAAATTGAGCTCCTTCTTCCGCTTGACTTGTTTCCACGCGGGCATTTCTGCAAATTCACTCTTTGTGCACTCAAACAGCCTCACAAATTCGTCGTCGTGGAGATAGATCTGCGATGTGTGTGCGTGTGTGTGTGTGTGTGTGTAAAAGAAACACAAAGTGAGCAACACTACTCCAATACAGACACGCACGCACACAGATTAAACACTTGATTAGTCACGCATAGACTACAACCGACGCACCTCCAGGAATGCCGTCACAACGTCGTCAGGCCGTTCAACGAGCTCGTCATACGAGTAGAGCCGCGTGGGGACTGGCATCTCTGTAGCCTCCATCACAATGACGTTTGCGGAGGGAGAGACGGGGATTGTCTTTCCTTTGAAAGCGGGCAATGTGCGCTTTGGTGGGCGCCGTGCAGCTGACGATGACGCAGATGACGCAGAGGCAGACTCACGGCGGGAGGCTCCGTTGCCAACAGCAACAGCAGACGGAATCGACTCCCTCCGCGCGGGGCTGCCATCCGGGGCGACTGATGGCGTCTGTGTCTGCGTTTGTGCCTGGGAGTGTGCAGCGGCTGTGGGCACATTAGCGGACACCGACGTCGTGCTTGAGCTTCTCCGGGCGGCACTACTGCCAGACGCACGCCTCGAAGACGACAAACTCGATCCACTTCCACTGTCACGGCGGGCAACACCGGCGTCCATGGACGGCTTCACACCCCCCGATGACACGGATGGAGCGCGCGGGCGGTCACCTCCCACACCATTGTCCGCGGCCTTCATGGCAGCATCTCTTGTCTGGGCGCCATCTGATGTCTTGCGTGCGAGTCGCTCCGCCTCAATCTTCTGACCCATGCGCATGCTGCGGTTCCGCTTGATGCGGCCGCCGTCCTCATCTTCACCGCCCTCGTCCCCTGTCCGCGGACTCGCCGGCGGGGCGTAGCCGGGTGACGTGGCACTGCTAATGCCGTCACTATTCTTCCGCACGGCAGTCAGTGGAAGAACCGGGGTGTCGGTTGCTGCATGCGCCTCTTGCGCACCCGATGCAGGCGGCGGCGGCGGCGTCACGTGCCCAATCGACGCATGTGTGGTGTGCTGCGTATGCTGCGGCGCGTGTTGTGTATTTGCGGTGTCCGCTGCCAACGCCGGCAAAGTGGCGTCCTTCTGCCGGTTTGTCTCCACTTTCGCAAGCTTTTCTGCCTCAATCTGTCGCGAGAGACGGTTTTTCCGCTGCTTGTCTCGGTCCATCGACTGCGAGCGCACACGCATCCCGGACGGCTCTTCTGACATCACCGAAAGAGTTGATCTTGATGCGAGATCGCGCGCCGTATTCAAATCAAATTGCAGAATGGCGCGTATGCGTGCGGACTCTTGCAGCTCCTAGAGGTACATATTACAGTAGGAGAGGGAGACACGTGACACTCAAGTCAGCTCATAGACTCCCACAATTCGGCAGCGGAAAGAGAGAAAGAAAGACAGAGAAAACGTTGTTGTCGATGATTTGTTCGTGAGTTGAGATGAGTATGGTAAGGGTAGTGTGCATAGTGTGCATAGCTGTTGTTGAGAGACATCCACGCAAAAATTGCTGTGGGTGCGTGGGAACCCACCTTTCGTAGCACACTTAGCTCAGTCTCGCGCTGCGCGCGCTCCAAAGTCAGCTGCCGCTCCAGTTCCCCTATCCTCGCCCGCAACTCCTCCCTTTCGGCCGCCCATAACTGCGCGTTGTCGATCGGAGCAGCCTGTCTCGGTGCAAGAGCCGCATGGTGAGTGGCACGGATGGTTTGGTGTCTTTGGGTAGTTGTTTCAGAGTGCTATGTGTGTGTGTGTGTGTGTGTGTGTGTGTGTGTGTGTGTGTGTGTGTGTGTGTGTGTGTGTGTGTGTGTGTGTGTCATGGCATCTGAAGTTTGACGCATTTGCAGGGGACTAAAGTCACAGCCTCCACGCACAAAACACACCGTCGATTGCTCTGCCGTCAGTTGCTCAGACTCCACGCCTTTCGCAGTGACCTTCTTGGATGCTAAAAATAGCAGAATGAATGGCAACAAAACGTGCATCAGATTCCAAATTCAGTCACGGAAAACACCTCGCTTGCCAAAAGGGGCGATGGGTGGTGGCGTGGAGTTTTCATGTGCTCCGCAAGTACATAGGTCTTTGTAACATAGGATAATCCCGACATACAGCCTATACATAAATCTCAACAGTTGCTATTCTCTGAGCCTGCAACACGTTCAGTAAAGGGCAAGACGCCTAAAACAACACCGACTGAGTTCATCTCTCTCCCAGCAAAAAAAAACATGCGCGCACACACACGCGTATAGTAAACCACACAGGCCACAACTCACATTCACTCTTTTTCAAAAATGTCGACGGCACCAGTCCCTCCGATCCGTTCTGTAGATTTCGAGGATTGTGTGCAATATAATCTCACAATTAGACTGGCGATTGGTTAAGTTTGCAACAGATAATAAATATCAGACGGCACACACACACAACAGATGTATCATCCAGGCACAAAAAAGAGAATTCACACTCACACAATCGAGGAGGACAAAACACATCAAATTGAAGCAAATGCACACCCACACATATAGGATTTGAAGTCAGTGTCTCAGGGGATTCCCACAGACCACCCAAAGGAACAGACTCAGCAAACAAACAACAAACAAACAAACAACCTTGAAAAGAAGTGACAACAACAAGTTCGGGCAAGACAGCAAAGGCACGCACCAGCGACGCCGACCACCATCCATCGCGGCCCATGCCGAGCACAACAAGGCTCTGTCCCGCGGAGAACGAGAGCTCGCCAGCCTCCGCCGCATCGTAGTCGTCGAGCGCATCGGCGACAAAACAGCACTCCTCCATTTCAATGTCCTCGTCAACGTGCGGCACGGTGTCAGGCGATGCATCCACGTCACCCCTCTCTCCCCTTTCGTGCGATGCATCCACGTGACCGCTGTCTGCCCCTTCGGCCGGCGGAGGCGTCACAATCGTCGTCACAACAGCCAACACGGCAGTGGACAACGCATCGGCACGTGACTCTGACGTCACCTGGCTGTCTTCGTCAACTGCGCCAGTGCCGTCATTCGCGGCGGAGGGAGAATCCCCAGCTACAGCATCGGTCGCCTGCACTTGTTCGGTCGCCTGGGGCTGGGCAAGCACCCCACGGGCAAGCACCCCACCTGCGTCATCCGCGTCGGCGTCATCAGCGTCATCTGCGTCATCTGCGTCGTCGGCGTCAGTCTCATCCAATGTTCCGTCCAACAATGCGTCCGCATCAGAGGCATCCTCCGCAGTTTCAAAGGTGTCCGCCGTATCGGCAGTCTCAGCCGCACTCTCTTCGTCCACAGTGGAATGCACCCGATCGGCCCGATCGATAGCGAGAGCTTCCTCGCCCTCGCTGCCGGATGACTCCTCGGCGTCATCCACGTCACCCACATCACCATCCTCACCATTCGCTGCGTCACCGCTGTCCGCACGGCCTGTTGATTCATCGCTGTCTTCCGGCGGTCCTTGCTCGCCCCCCTTCGCGTCCACAACTTCAGCATATTTTTCAACGATGGGATGAGCGGTGGGTGTGTCGTCCGCGGCAGTCTCGCTGGCTGCTCCAGTGGACGGCGTGTTTTCCGTAGAACTCGCATCAGCCACGTACGATGTCGCCTCGGCAACTGCACTGTCTGTGGGCCCCTCGGTCACTTCAGTCAATGGCTTTTCTTGCGTCACTTCCGTCAATTGCTTCTCTTGCGTCACTTCCACCACTTCCGTCACTTCCGTCGATTGCTTCTCTTGCGTCACTTCCACCACTTCCGTTATTTCCGTCAATGGCTTTCCTTGCGTCACTTCAGCCACTTCGGTCACTTCCGTCGATTGCGTCTCTTGCGTCACTTCCAACACTTCCGTCACTTCAGCTGCAGAGACGGCGATCTCAGCGGCGACGGTCACGTGGGTTGCGGACGGTGACTCAGCCGTCGTATCTTCAGCCTTGGTCGCGGGCGATGTCTCTGTCGTCTTGCCTTCCTTGCCTGAAATGGGCAACGGCAAATCCATCAGTTCACAGTGGGAACAGTGGGAACATTCTCCACACACACAAACACACACACACAATGTACACAGACGCATACACCACAACCACCCCAACTATGCACAAAAACGCACCTGCAGCAGCATTCACATATCCAAAAGTGACGCCGAGTGCTCGCAGCCGCTCGTCCAAAGCAGCGAGAGCTCGCAATTTGATTTTCAGTTCCGCCTCGATGCCAATCATCTTTGCATGGACAACATCGCGTTGTCTACCGGCCGTCGGAGTGCCTGCAAGGGTACAACAGACATTGCATTGTGCGCATTGGATGGTGCTATTGAGTAGACGCTGGCTTTGAGACATCATACATAGAAACACACACTCTCTCTCACACACACACATTCACACAAACAAACACACACAAACAGCAGATGCACACACCTGGCGCCGAGCCTGCGGTCTTCTGATCCAGCTGCGCAGCCCGCGGGGACTCCGGCTGCTTGTCGGCCCCGGATGCAGACTGGTCGAGGTGGACTAGGCGCTTGCGGTCGGCGTCGCTCACGGCAACAGCGGTGCGCTTTCCCTTAGATATTTCATCCAACAAAATCCGCTTCTTCATTATGCTCGACAGTGCCTCTGTTTGTTGTGCGCATGGGTCGGTGTAGGGATGTGCAAGGGTGTGCATGTGTGTGTCCACGTGTATTGGGGGAGAGGGGGGGGGGGGGGGGG
>CALSCR010000121.1:0-7500 GCA_943704495.1 Pigoraptor chileana
ACACACACACACACACACACACACACACACACACACACACACACACACACACACACACACACACACACACACACAAACATCACCTATTTGTGCACTTTGTGCTGTTATGTCCGTTAGTTGAGCGCGCGTGTGCAATGCCCCTGTGTATGCATTTCTATACATATACATTGTTTGTGTATGAGCGATGCGTCTACTTTTCTTACTTCACTTTTACATCGCAATAATTACTGCTATTAGCCCCTCAGATGCCCTCATACCTCTGTTGTCATTTCTTAACTCATCCTTTCCAATTGTGTTTGTTTGTGTGTTTGTGCCCATTGCAGCAATTGGAAGCCGTTACTCTGGCTTCAAACTCACTCAGATTGTCAAGGAAGCTGCAGAAAGTGCTCGAGGTGTGTGTGTGTGTGTGTGTTGTTCACTTCCTCAATGCGATCATACACACACTACTACTACTACTACTACTACTGGTATTATTGCGTATCCATTGCTGATTAGCACTTGGACACCCTCCCCATTTCATCATCTTTCAGGTCATTCTCGCCTTTGGAAACTACATGAACAGCGCAAAACGTGGCGGCGTTTATGCATTCAAGCTCAACGTCCTAGATAGGGTTGGTGTTGGGCACACACACACACACACACACACACACACACACACACACACACACACACACACACACACACACACACACACACACATCATACATTACACGTCACCCATCATCACGTGACATCCGTTGTTCTGCACTGATATTCGTTGATCCATTCCATTTGACAGCTGGCGGACACGCGATCAATCGATCGCAATTACACTCTGCTCCACTTCCTTGAAGACACTGTTGCCGTTCAGTTTCCCGACTGCGCCACGTGGGCAGGCGAGCTCGTGCAGCTTGGGGTGGGTCCATGCGTATGGTTATCTGGATATATGTATAGTGGTGTGTGTGTGACTGGCGTGTACGCCTAGTGTGGATGTGTGTACATGTATATGTGTGCGTGACTAATGTGTGGTTGTGTGTCCGTCACCGTATGGATATAAACTGGCATTTTCTCACACAATCATCTGCTCCTACTCCACACTCCTCTGCATGCATGCACGCACAGGGAGCTGCCGCAGTAAGCATGCCCACGTCCGCGGCGGATGTCTCTGCGTTGCGGAAGGGTGTGGCACTCGCACAAAAGGAGTTGGAACTCACTCCGGATTCGCAAATATTGGCCGAATTCGTCGCCTCTGTCGCCGCACAGGTATAATCACTGGGCTATGCTGTAATGTTGTGTGTGTGTGTGTGTGGAGGGGGGGGGGTCGGTGTGGTGGGCGAGGATATGTGTGTGTGTGTGCGTATGTGTGTGTTGGCCGATCGCTGTGTTTTATATTGCTTGTTTTATTGTTACTGCTTTGCTTACTGTTACTCTTTGCCAATTTAATTGTTCCACAGGTCGATGCGGTCGAGCGGGATCACGTGACAATGGTCGCTGCCTTTAAGGAAACTGTCGGATTGTTCGGTGAGGCCCCCGACACCACAGAACCGGGAGAGTTTTTCGGAATATTTTCGCGTTTTGCGACGGCCTATCACAAAGCGAAGGAAGAGAATGCTGCCGCACGCGCAAAGAGGCTTGCTGAACAGCAGAAGAAGGAGGTGCGTGCGTAATCATTTTGTGTGTATGTGCGTGTGTGTGCGTGTATGTGTGCATGTGTGTGTGTGTGTGTGGGTGGGTGGGGAGAGCATGTTTCAATGCTTCCCGCCATCTTCTCTCAGATGTTATTTCAATCCCCGCACGCCCCTAAGCAACAACGAATGCCAACGCCACAGCAAAGCCTTGCTAACTCCATTTGATAAGACACACACACACACACTCACAGACACACACACACACTCTCTCCCTCCCTCGCTCTCTCTTGCTCATGTGGAGTATCAGCGCCTAAGACACTGACTTGAATCCTACTTCTCCCTCTATCTATCTGTCTCTCTGTCTGTCTGCAGGCACTGGCCCTGGCGCAGGCTGCACCCGCCGCCGCCGCTCCTCCGTCCAAAGCACCGAACAAGAAGGGGACCGTCGGCCGCGACAACTTTGAAATGTACGACGGCGCGATCGACGATCTCATCAAGGAGATCAAGTCGAGCACATTCCGCAACAGCGTGCATCAACGCCGCAAGAAGACGCCGACCGCAGGCGAGATGTCTCCATCTGCCGCACAGGAGTCTGCGGGAGGCACTGTTGTGCGTGCTGTGACGCGCCCACAGCGACCCGCACGACCGAGCCCAGCCGCGCTCATTGCAGCCTCCCTCACCACCGAACACTGAGGGCATAGCAGGGCATATGTGTGTATATGATGGATGTAACAGTATATACGCAACGGTGTTGTGTTTTTTTATGCGATGTTTCTTTGAATTTGTTGGCGGTTGCGCGTCCTTTTTAATCATAGTCAGAATATGCGTTGCGTATTTTTGGTCATCTTTGTTTTGTGCCGTCTGTGTCTCTGTGTCTCTGTCTTGTGGATTGTGAAGTCCATGGACAAGGCCTTTGAACTCTATAGCTCTCTTCCTCTCTCTCTCTCTCTCTCTCTCTCTCACTCTCACTCTCTCTCTCTCTCTTGCATATTCTATACTGTCTACTCAGATGGGCGTATCCGCCCAAGCACTAGACTTTGTCTATTGATTTTTGATTTGATTGTCTCATCAACACATATATGTGGACGATCACCGTGTGCTGCTGTGTCAGTCTCTCATCTCTTTAAAGTTTCTGTTGAGTTACTACCACAATTGCTTACTTCTCGTTGCAAAAGCGATGTTTAGATTAATAAGATTAGGAAGAATACTGAAGTTTGGCCATTGGGTATTGAAGAAGACAATGGAGCGAATGATATGATGGTTTGTATATTTGGGTGTATGCACACAGACAAACAAAGTGCAAATCAGTGAAGAGTATGCAGTTCTGCGGTGTCTTAAATCTTGAAAGCTGAAATACTGCAAAAAGATGAAGGGGAATGAATCGTAAGTTCAAGAGCGCCCATTCTTCCATAAAGACATATAACATTGTGTGGTTTTGATGTGGCTGGTTTGTTGCGCACGGCGGCACTGTCTCTTAGAGACGCACACGATGCTTTGATCTCCAGTCGATTCGTGTTAATCTGGCACATAGTAAGATATGAAATACCGACAATGCGGTGGCAATTGCCGCAAAGTTGATAGGCCTACGTGCAAAAGGGGTTGTGTGTGAATGTGTGTGTGTTTGCAAGAGCGGGACAGAATGAAATGCTCACCGTAAACAGGGCTTGTGTAGGAAGTTGGTTGAGGAGCAGACGTTGTTTATTCCTTTGCACTATGATCAGCGTGTCGTGTTTGCGTGACAGGACCTCAGCATGTGTGTGCTGTGTGTGTGTGTGTGTGTGTGTGTGTATGGACGCACGTGTCAAAAAAACAACTCCGGATTTACTCTGATTTAATTTCCTTACTGTTACACATTGCCGCATACAGACGTAACACGGCAAACCAGCCGTTCAGTCCGCCGCGCGGCTATCTGAATCTCGCCGAGTACTGGCATCAGCTCCACAAAGCAATTCCATGGAGAAGCCGTTGATTCATCACTGAGGCTGCTCTTCTTACTTTCTTCATTGTCAACATTGTGCACGTATGCTTCGGCCACCGCATACTGACCCGCCACACTGCAACAGCGGCCGTCACCCGCACCGTGAGTACTGCGCGGGCAGTGCCGGAATTCGTCAAATTATCAGTACTTATTAGTCGTCGACTAGCAATGTACGTTCGGTCGGTGGGTCCATTAGCCGGTGACAACTGAATCAGCGGTGTCGGGACTGACGGCACTCTGCAGTGGGGCGATTCAGATAGTATGGGGAGTTTGAAAACATGCACGCGGTCCTGCCGCCGCTGTTCGTTATGACCGAAAATGAAACCGCACTCGATCAGTGCAAACTGCTGTCAATGGGTATTTTGCTTCATGATCACGAGAGCAATGCATTTCTCGAAAAACACTGAAACAACACTGACGATCAAACGATTGCATTGGGCTTCACTGCGCATCGGCTGTGTTTTCACAAATTTTGTCACTACAGTACCATTGACAGCGCGAATCCACCAGACACACAGACTCAAAGTGACACGCCACGTGTTGTAACACGCGACGTAACATCCGAACGACACTGAAAAACGATTGCAGTGTTCCGTATCCGTCAACACTAGCTGACACATGGGCAGAGCCGGCGAATAAAATTGGCTCATCTGATCGAGATCATTTGTACAGTTTGTGCACGCCGCCTAATGCAGACACATCCGCCACCCCGCTACAAAAGCGCAGATCCAGGGTATGCACGCCACCCAACGCAGACACATCCACAACACTGATGCATCGACTCAGGTTGAGTGTGTGTACGCGTCCTAACGCAGACACATCCATCACCCCTCCACATCCAGTGAGATTCAGCGTATGTACACCACCCAAGGCAGACACATCCGAGACCGTAGAGCAATTACTAAGGTCGAGTGTGTGCACGCCGCCGAATACCGACAGATTCACACTCAATTCATGGCATCCACTGACATTGAGCGTGTGCACGCCGCCCAAAGCAGATGCATAAACCACTCTGCGACAATCGCTGAGGTTCAGCGAATGCACACCACCCAATGCAGACACATCCACAACCTCATTGCACCGAGAGAGATCGAGCGTGTGAACGCCACCCAACGCAGACACATCCGCGATTCCACAACCAGTAAGGTTGAGTGTGTGTGCGCCGCCCAACGCAGACACATCGGCCACTCGAATGCAACCGCTGAGATTGAGTGCGTATACATTGGTCAAGGCAGACACATCCACGACGCCAATGCAGCCACTGAGGTTTAGCGTGTGAACGTCGCCCAATGAAGCCACGTCACTAATAGCCCTGCACTGAGAGAGGTCGAGTGTGTGTACACCACTCAACGCAGACACATCCGCCACTGAGGTGCAGCCCCTGAGAGTGAGTGTGTGCACGCGGCTCAATGCAGACACGTCCACAACCCCCACGCAGAAAGAGAGATCAAGCGCGAGCACACCGCCAAAGGCAGACACATCGTTCACATTCTTCAGAAAGGAAAGATTCACTCCAAGTCGGTCTTTTGGAAACGCCGCTAGAACCAGAGAGCGGAAGGCATGATCACTGTACATTTCAACTGCGAATCGTCGGCGCAGATTAAACGTGCACAGTCCGTGCAGCAGAGATCGCAGAGAAGCGCACGTGCGAGAGAGGGACGCAATGTCTCCATGTGAGAGAAAGGGTGCGACGTGCGCCGCGAACACTTCGAACGGCAGCGACGAAATACCGGACGCCATCACACCACTCTGGACGATTTCTTGTGAACTTGTTCAATAACTCATTGCTATTTCCATTCCAATCCTCGTTGTAATCATATGTGTTCGTTTCGGTTGCACGAGCAGTAGACCGACACCGACGGTTCAGTCGGGAGATTATAATGGAGCGTCTCTCTCAGACTCAGGAAGCGTAAATAATGGGTATGAGGTGTGTGGCTTAGGGTCTTTATTTGTGTCTGTCAATGGGCTGCGGTGCAGGCAATGGGAATGGGGCATGTGGGTGACGGAGACTGTGTGTGTGCGAGCGCGATGTCATTGCAGTGTAGGTGATGTGAATGGGTGTGGGGGTGGAGGGTGCATGTGTGTGTGTGTGTGTGTGTGTGTGTGTGCGTGTGTGGTGTAGCCATACACTGAATTAAAAATTCCGGACTTATCGTTAACCGAAACCGACTGGCCTCGCATCTGCGGCCGTCCTGCCGCCGGGGCTCACTCAGTTGCAGATGCAGCGACTCGCATAACGACTACTGTTCTACTGTACCAGCGGCACGCTCGAAGACAAATAAGTGAGCCCAATGTGTGCCGTTCTCATATTCGAGACGGCGGCCGGCTTGCGGACGGCATTAGGAAGGACGTGGAGGACTGGCAACTCCAACATTCTCCACACTCAATCAAGTGAATCAGTGCTTTCGCACTGGCGGTCGAATTATATCAACACGGGCCTCACTGACTGCGGATCCTGGACCAGAGTGGCGTTGGGCCTTATAACCTGGCCGCGTTCCATTATTATATACTCGCTGGGGAGGACTGTGACGCCGCAGCGCTTACCCGGCTCAGTTTGGTACGCATTAATGAACAACACTGGTAGTACTGACGAAGTTGGCTGTGTGGCAGTCCGTTCTGTGCCATGATGCAGTATGTACGTGCCCGTTTACTATTGTCTTACATACAATATTTGAGCAATGCAATGAACGATAAAGAATACTTCTTACATGTATTACCGCACACACTCGGCAAAGCAAACGTGGCAGTGAAACACAATCTCACGAGCAATGAAGTAATCAGACATGTATGCACGCACGCACGCAAGCACGCACGCGCAAAAAAAGAATAAAGTAACCGACTGAAAAAGACGAACGCATACACACACACTGAAGATATCCACTTAAAATTTACAAGACAAACGGGCGATAGAGCGAGGGCCTTGCCGGCAGTACCCATGAGTGGGATGCACACACAAACACCCACACGCAAGGATGTGCATACACTATCGGCGATTGGCAAGTTCTGAGCACCAGCCATCACTACGCCATCTTCAGTTGTTGCGGGGAGTGAGGATGACACGAAGGCCGTGCTTGGGATTGATGGTGATCGACATAGCGCTCTCGACCTTCTGGTCGGGCGCAATGCGCACACTGAAGCGCCGCGCAATCTGGGACATGATCACCTTCATCTCCACCATGGCAAATTTCTGTGGTTGTGTTTGTGTGTAATGGTTGTGCGTGTGTGTGTGTGTGTCGGCGTTTGTATTTGTTTGTTTGTTGTGTGTATGTGTTGTGTGTGCGGGTACATATTTGAACTTTTAGCTGTGAATTGTGGTTCCCAAACGCCTTTTCAACACACACGGCTTTTACAATCCATCACATAAACTCGTTCGTACATATTGCAAAAGTACACTTATACAGAGAGAGATGTAGGATTCAAGTCAGTGTCATAGGCGCTGTGCCCATGGACTCCACTTATGCAGAGAGAGAAACATACACACACACCTGTCCAATGCACGACTTGGGGCCGTGGCCAAAGGGGAGATATGAGCCTGGGCGTGGCAGCGGCTGCGACTCATCCCACCGCTCGGGATCAAATGTCTCGGCGTCAGACCACAACTTGGGGTCCCTGTGTGTGTGCGAGAGGTGCACGAACACAACAGTCTGCAAAGTCGCATATGTGGTTGTGTGTTTGTGGGTTTTTTTATAGCAATTGTCAGTGCGACTATAGGCATGGGCTGCGAAAGTCATGTATCAAAGCGAAACTATACAACGCGTGCAACACACGAACGTAACAAACACACGAACACACAGACACACCTGCAGACACCCACACCCACACAGACACAGATAGACCAACCAATAAAGGTCGAGTGGCACGAAGACACAGATACAGACACAACGACACAGACAACAGACACCGATAAACCAACCG
>CALSCR010000121.1:12500-14551 GCA_943704495.1 Pigoraptor chileana
CGGAGGAGGCGCTGTTGACTGCATGTGTTGCAAGGGATCGGTCGAACTCTGCGACATACGAAAGGGGCGCCGCCAGCCTCAGTGTCAATAAGATAGAATGTCGTATTGCTGTGTGTATTGAGGTGACCGCCATCGACAGTGTTGCACAAACCTTCAAGGTGAGAAGGATGCGGAAGCACACGATGCACACACCATCCGCGGCATTCAACAAGGCACTTTTATTATCTATACGCACACTCACCGCGTCCATGACGCTCAACCCTCGTTTACCACTATTACCATATCACACACACACACACACACACACACACACACACACACACACACACACACACACACAACACATATATGAACACATGCATACACTCATGCACATCACAGACCGTGGGGTACGTGCGTGTCGCATGGGAGCAACCAGAGGTAGCACCAGGTGACAAAATCGACTTTGAATCGGTGCGAAAATTCTGTCCAGTGGACCCCGGCCCTCTCTTATTTGCAAATGCCCTCGATACAAAGTGCACGGACTCCACTGTCACGTGCCGCGGCGGTACTGTCTATGTCACCATTGGTTTTGAAGGTATATATTATGTATGTCTGTGTGTGTATGCTAATGTATCTATATGTGTTCATAAATGTATCTATATGTGTGTACCGTGTCGTGTGTATGTGTGCATGTGTGTATCTATATGTGTTTGCCTGTGCATGTGGATTCTGTGTGTGTGTGTGTATGTGCGTGTGCATCGAGTGTTGTTCTGTGCAATTTCCACACAAGCGAAGCCAACGGAGACCATATCAGTGCACGAGAGCCTTCATCAAATTTCTGGACATGTTAGAGTTGAACTTCCGCGTGGTGCTTACATGAACGCACATACGCATGCATTTGCAAACACACACACACTGACACTCACACGCACACGCACACCGCATTCGTACGCATGCAGCAATTTTCGGCGAAGTGCTTAATCTACAGCAGTTTCCTTTCGACAGACAAATCCTTCGCATTAGTGTTCGCAATATTCTTGCCGACAATCGCATTGTGTTTCGTCCGCTTGTGCGCGCGGACGAATCGTTTTTCTCATTCGCCCAGTCTTATTACGCAATTATTTCTGCCGATCGGATGTGTTGGAGGACGTTAGAGCCGGAGATTGGTCATGTTGTGACTGATGACGTCTCTGAATTTGAGCTGCGGATGAGGTGTGTGGCGAACGTCATTCAATTCGTGTGCGTATATATATCGTGTGTGTGTGTGTGTGTGTGTGTGTTTGTGTTCGTGTTGCTTGTGCGCATGCGCATTTGTATGTAAACTTTATTGCAGTGTATAGACAGTTTATGTTTGTATTTGTATATACCCGTCTGTGTGTGTTTGCATGAACATGCGTCTTCTAGTTCGTCCCATGAGGAAATGTCCCTATAATAGTGCGTGTGCGAATGTATGTGCATGTGCACGTGTCCGGTGCTTACGTCTCTCTCTCTTATTACTTAGCTTGGCCCAAACTGGGCTCAAACTTGTTCAATATTCGTGCGTACTTTCTCTCCTCGTCATCCATCCTTTTTCTAATCATTATTGTGTGTGTGTCTGTGTGTGTCCTTGTGTGTGTTCACTTTTTCTCCCTCTGTCCCATCTAACTTTCTGCGCACTCATAATAATCGGAGGAACCAGAATCGAGAGAGTGCCGACGTTTTATCTGAGTAATATTTTTCTGCCGCTGTCACTCCTCGTCCTCCTCTGCGGCGTCGCTTTTTTCATACCGGAGTCAGACCTCGCCGACAGGCTCTCCGTGGTCATCACACTAATGCTCACTGCGGTTGCATTCAAATATATCACGACGGAGTACCTTCCAAAGGTGTGTGTGTGTGTGTATATATATGTGTGCATGGTGCAATGCTGCATTTAGTCTCAGTCTGCAGCGCGACCCACAATGGCACTGTCACATTCGTCCGAATTGGCCATACTCACATATAAGTATACACTCTCTCCACCAAGTGCATTTGCACACACACACACACACACACACACACACACACACACACACACACACACACACACACAC
>CALSCR010000127.1:0-19144 GCA_943704495.1 Pigoraptor chileana
CTCTCTCTCTCTCTCTCTCTCTCTCTCTCTCTCTCTCTCTCTCTCTCTCTCTCTCTCTCTCTCTCTCTCTCTCACGCACCCACACACACTCTCTCTCACTGTGTTTGGAGTCTATGGGCTTATTCATAAGGCGTTTTGAGTACTGAAGGTCTTTCTCACGGTGCATCATGCACAATGTGTGCACACAGGCACATTCAGTATGGTCTACCTCGCCGAGTTGAAGGACCATCCGGGGCAGAATGTCGCTCTGAAGCGTGTGTACCCGTCGAGCAATCCCGACCGAATACTCAACGAAGTCGTCTGCCTTAACAAATTACGGTGAGTGTGCAAGTGTGCGTGCTTCATGTACATGTGTATATGTGTGGCTTTATGTGTGATTGGGGGAGGCGTTGGATCCTGCACCCTTCACTGAGAACATGCGTGCTCAATTTGCACTAGACACGCATATTGGGACAACACTCACTCACGCCTCACGCGCACACACACACACACATGCCAATCCGTTTGCAAACACAATTGGCTCTCATTCAACAGTGGGCAGGAAGGCATCGTGGAGCTTCTCGCGCTGGTCGTCGAGGGCGATGAAGTCGTGCTTGTTCTCCCATACTTTAAGCACGATCATTTTAAGGTAGAGGCGGCATAAATTACTCCCCCTTTCTTACTTTATTCAACTTGTTTTTTTATGTGTGTTGTGAATGTTCACACTTGGCAGTGGCTCGGGTAATTCGTATCCTTAACATATGAATTTGTTTGATGATGGAGTGCAATGAATCTGTTTTCATTGTTGACCCATTCACGCATGTATTTGCATATATTCGCGCGCACACACACACACGCACACACTCACCTCACAAAACACCCTCATAAACTTGGAATTGCTTCATGGCAGGATTACTTTCTTGATCTTGGCCTGTGCGAGCTGCGCGCATACTTGCGAGGGTTGTTTGGTGCGCTGTATGCGGTACACGAGGCGGGCATCATCCACCGTGACGTCAAGCCAAGCAATTTTCTCTTCTCCCGCAGCCTGCGGAAGCACATGCTCGTTGATTTTGGCCTCGCGCAGAACATGGAAAAGTCAACAGATACTGGTGTGTGTGTATGTGTGTGTGTGTGCTTGCGTGCTATGTATGTGTATATGTGCTAGTGTATATATTTGTGTGCGCGCGCGCGTGAGTGTGTGTGTGTGTGTGTGTGTGTGCGTTGCACTCTCATTGTCAGCTGAGCCCGCTACATTGCGCGCATGCATGCGTGCTTCTTTCCCTCTCTATCTGTTGTTCTCATGTTGATCGGCTTCATGGACATACACACTTACTTATTTAGTTTAGTGTGGTATTATTCTGTCAATTGTTGTTGCAAAACACCAAACGCACGCTGTTGTGAGAAAACTTACGCTACCCCTTTCTTTCCTCTTTCCTCGGAACGCAAATCACATTTATGATCGTTTGAACAGCCGCACTTCTTGCTGCCGAGCGCCTGCAACGGACAAATTCGTCGCACTCGGCGTCGTCGGAGCCGCCGTCGTCGAAGCGAAAAAGCCACTCGAATCTGCTTGGAATCGCCGGATACGACTCGCGTGAAAGCAGGTGCGGCTACGCATTTCCTTCTCTTGGTCATGCGTGCGTGTGCATGTATACTGTGTGTGATATTGTCTTTACTTTGTCACATCAAAGCAACCACCGCACTTCCCACTCTAAGTCTGCTTCGTCCCCTTGCTGTAGGCGCCGCGCCCCTGCATGCCGAGCGGGAACGAGAGGCTTCCGTGCTCCAGAAGTGCTTTTGCAGTGCACGGAACAGACAAGTGGTTGGTATCGCTGTGGATGAGTGCGTGCGTGTGCGTGTGTGTGTGTGTGTGCGTTTGTTGATTTTCTTCCGCCCCTTTTTCTCTCTCTCCCCCTGTGTCGTTCGCACTCTTTCTTATGTTTGCGAAGTCCGTGGGCTTACCGTCCAAGACACTTAATTGAAGCCCATATTTTCTTGACTCTTCTTGTGCCTTTCTCTCAACCAACCAACGACCCAACCCACCCATCGGCGGCAGCAATCGACGTGTGGGCTGCGGGTGTCATTATGCTTAGCATATTTTCCGGTCGTTATCCGTTTTTCGATTCGCCTGACGACGGAACGGCACTCGGGGAACTCATTTCAATATTCGGCAGCGACGCCCTCAAGACAGCATCTTCCAAGCTCGGTGCGTTATTCTGCCCCTTTTGTCATGACTCTTCTTCTTCTCTCTCTCCCTATGTATAGTCGATGGGCCTATGCCTGAGGTGTTTTTTTGAGTACGAAGGTCTCTCCGTGTTGCTGTGGAGTCGATGGACACAGCAGCTTAAGATATACACTTAATCTTGCATCTCTGTGTGTGTGTGATTGAAGGTCTCTCAGTCGTGTATGGGACATAGTCATACTCCCCATCCACCTGCTCTATGTGATGTCAGTGACATGCCATGCCGTGTGTTGTGTGTCTTTCTCAACCGCCTCAATCAATATGCAAATCTGCCATTTTGTTATTTAAATTGCACTAAAACGAATCTATTCCAACAGGCAAAGAGCTGCTGTGTCAGCCGGAGCAGCCAGCCAACAGCCTCCGCGAGATCTGTCGCCGATTTCGCAGTGCGCCGCCGCCACTGAAGGCGAAGGAGCGCTCCAAGAAATTCAGAAAGACAACCGCCGACAAGAACGAAGCAAACGAGGCAAATGAAACAAACGAAAAGAGCGAGAAGAGCGAGAAGAAGAGAAGGAAGGATAGGAAAGAAAGAGGGGCCTCCTCAGTCAAATCCCCGCCAGTGCTGCCCGATGAAGCATACGATCTCATGGAGCAGTGTCTGCGTCTCGATCCGTCGCAGCGTATATCTGCGCGTGACGCACTGCAGCATCCGTTTCTCATCACATCCGACTCTGACGACAGCGCCGACGAGGGCGATCAGACAGAGCGAGGAGTGCAAGCATAACAGTACCTTCAACGCCAAATGAATTGGAATTAAGAAACATGGCATGTGAATCGATGGGGATTGCCGCAACACGGCCTTTGATTGTCAGTGTCGTGATTGTCACGTGTGACCAGATGTGATACTTATGATTGTCTGCCCAGCATGAAGCCTGGATATCTACAGAGTGGTCTTTGTGACCAACCCGCCAGTCTGCACTGCAGCAGCTTGAGAGACAAGACAGCCCCACTCGGATTCACACGTTAAAGATACGAAATTTAAATCACTCAATCAATGCCCATCAACACCGACTGACAGTTAGCTCTTGGCATTCGGACCAAGCAACAATAAACTCAGTAAGAGAGTGGGTGAGATCCATCATGTCACAATTTCACTCTGCGGAGGGGCCTTGAATTCATAGTCCGGCCAATGCACACGCGCCTTTTCCGCTCACCCGAAATCTCTCCATTCATTCGGAGGCCCATATGGACGGTTCGTAGATGGTATGTAAACCGCCCATGGTCATTAATATGTTTTTTGTTTGTGTTTTTTCTTGTTTGCATTTTTATAATATATTAGTAAGGCGCCGCTCATTCAGACGCGGACGACGCACTCCCGTCGCTAACGCTGGCGTCTTCATCTGCGACGCTTACGGGGAAGCGTGGCGGGACGGGCAGTTGCGACCGCAGCAATGACTGTCGGCGGCCATTGTTCTGCAGTTGAAACAATGTGGACATGTGAATCATCGATCAAATGGTTATTAAATAATGAGGAGTTGGTGTGGATGCAGTAGTTGTGTCGCACTGCTTGCAAGATGCCCGAATAGTATAATCTGCAACGAGAGCGAGAGTATGAGAGTGACCCATTTGCATAACAAGCACAGGGAGATTGCCCGCACCTGTTTGTCCTTGTTTTGTTGTATTGTCTTCCGTGCCATTGCGGCGATCGCAGTTGCGTTGTGGATGCGCACTGTGAAACGACACACACACACACACACACACACACGAGAACGGGAGATGTGGAATTTAATCAGACTCATTGTTGATTGGATCGACCATATCACTGAATCATGACACAAACACACCCACACCCACACCCACCCTACATTCCCATCTTCTACCCTCTCTGCTCCTGCCAACAGCAAACACAACAAAAGGGCAAACAACAACAAATACACGCGCGCACACCCACCGAAGTCATCCGGCGACCGGTTTCTGTGCATGTACACCCACAGCTTGCGATCGCTGTCGTATCGGACGCACGGATCCTTCTCGTAGTGGAGGCGGTCCAGTGCACCGCTTACGACAGAGCTGATCTGCACGTGCGTATGTGTCAGGTCACAATTGCGAGTGTGTTGTAGCACATGTTGTTGATGTGGCAAAGAATAGAACAGGCACACACACATACACACACACACCACAGACATACATTTACCAAACGCGTCAAAAAAAAAAACGTGAACCGTGGAAAAATTAACGCAGACAATCCATACCACTCAAGATACAAGAATCTGCGTTGTGCGTCTACAAACGTACCTGCTCGTCAGTGATATCACCGGAAACGTATTGCGAATCCCTTAAAAGCATACAAATGTCCGCGCGCGTTCCTGTGGAGAAATCGAATCAGACATGGGGACTTTGATTCAGTCCACGGACATCGCCAGCAAGATAGAGATGGAGGCCGACTGTAGCGGATGGCAGCATGCACCCAGACACCCACCCTCTCCGTTCGGAAGTCGCGCGACGGTGTCCCTGACGAGTGTGAGAATTGTCACATACACAGGGCGGTCCTTCACTAGGGACGGATGGTCGCGCGCCTGTATGCATACACACACGCATACCACACAGACACGCAGTGACACAGTCACACAGACACATAGACACACAGACACAGACACATATACACACACACACACACACACACACACACACACATAGGGATCACAATGAAGTCACAATGACCAATTGCATTCTATGCGCACCATGCTCAACAAAATGTCTGCATTGGCGACCCTCAATCAACACCAAACGAAGATCAAACCAACACACAATTCACTACCCGCCACACCTTGCCAGGAGGCGGCGCATCCTTCGAATACACTCCCTTTATTGGGCCGACGATCGACTCGTAACCGTGAAGGCGGAAAGTGAAAGGCACGTGCGGGTTTGCATACCGCTCCCTAAGAGTAATAGTGAGTGGAACACAAGCATGCCCACACACACACACACACACACACACACACACAGACCAAAAAAGGGTAAGCATTTGCTGAATCACAACGATGGCAAACACATTTAGAAGAAAATGTCCACCATAAACAATGATACACCTCTCAATCTGCTACGGATGCCAATCCCTCCATGATAAAATCGGGTCATTCAAACTTCCTATGGACTAAAAGCAAACATAAAATCACACCACCAACACATACACACACACACACACACAACCACAGCCAAATCTAAAGAACGACTGCCACGCACCTCTCTTGCAACTGAATTTCCCTCCGCTCATCGTTGGTACTGCAACGCAACACAAACTCTGTCGTCATCCGGGGTGTCGGCAGAATGCCCGGTGCAACTCCGTGATCCTCGTCGTGCCTGGAACAGCCGCAAACACACACACACACACACGGAGTGAGAAAGCGAGGAAGCAGAGAGCATGAAGACCAAATAACCAACCGGTACATGCTTGTTACCAATTGATGTGACGAAACCAAACTGTGTGTCGGTCTTTCGGGTCCCCCTTAGATATTTACAGACAGATGAGAAGAACCGAAGACAACACAGGAAAACACATTCACGAAAAGCCACATCCACACCACACACGCACAAACATACAGACACACTGCACGAACATTACTCAGACACAGGCGGATATGAGGCAGAAAGTCACTCACCTGGTCTTCAGCCAATTAGCGCACAGCGCCGGGAGTTCAGCGTCCGTGGCCGTCCGCTCGGTCACTCCTCTTCTGGCCGCACGCTGTGCCACGTGCCCACCGCCGCCGTCGCTGTCATCGCCGCCGTCAGGATCCGCAGAGATGCCCGTTATTGCAGAGCCCCCCGACACCTCTCCCCTCTCCGCAAAGAGCCACCGCCAATGCTGCGACCGCTCCTTAAACTCAATGCGCGGCGTGAACCCGTCCTGCTGCACGGCAAACACGCTGTCGCCAGCAAGATACCGCAGTGCAGACATTGTCAGCGTCGACCAGTCCTCAAACTGTGCGCCCCATCGCCCGCTCTGGCGGAACGACTGCGACGCCTGCCACCGCTGCACCTGCCCCTCGATCTTTGGCGAGAGAGCGCGCGCGTCGGGAAGCTGCCGGAAAATATCCCTCAGAACGGAAAAAAAGCAAACGTATCCGTTGTCGTCGAAATTGACCTTAGCGAGGCCCTTTGACGACGGCCGGCTGCCTCTACCTTTCGACGGCCGACGCTTTGGAGCGCCGCCCGGCTGATCAGGACCCGGCGACGTAACATCCACATCGTCACCAGTATTACCCGCGTTGCCATGTACACCCTCCGCGGCGTCTGTATTTGCCGCCAGACGCTTACGGGGCACACCACCACCATCTGATTCCTCCCCACTCGACTGCGCAGCGTTCCTGTTGCGCTTTGTGCGCAGGACGCCGAGTGGCACTTCTTCGTCGTTGTCACCATCAGGTGCGACGGGTGCGACGGGAGCGACAGCGGCGGCGGTAGAGCCACTGCCCGATGCACGTCTCGCCACGGGCACCTGCACCTGCACCTGCACGCCGCCATTCCGCGCGAGAACCGGCGGATAGGCGCCAGTGCTGTTGTGCGCCATTTGAGAGTGCGCTCGCACATCGATATCGTTTTGTGCACTCGGATGACGGCCCACGTTTGGCTTTTGCTGTGTTGTTGCGGCAAACCGCGCCATTCTCCGCTCGTTGAGCATTCCTTCAATGTCGATGTGAGCGTTGTTGTCGTCGACAGAGGCAAAATGCTCCGCCCACGCCAATGTTGACACTCGGGACGACGCCTCCGCCTCCTCAGTCCCGTCGATAGCAACTGCCGCCGACGACTCCCCGCCACGCATCTCAACTTCCACCGAGCGGTTGATCTCGCGGAGAATAGCGTGCACGCGTGCGGCGCATCGCTTTTCGTCCGTCTTGGCACTGCTGGGAGGCGGAGGAAACCTACACAGACACACCCATGCCACGGATCGCGTTACATGGCCACCATTGTCAGCATATCAGCTGCAACCGTCACAAAACAACAACAACAACAAGAACAAATCTCCTGACCACAAAAACGGCAGACTAAACCACATAAGTTGCACCACACACGCACACCGACCATCACGGGCAACAATAATCGCCAAAAACGCACAGAACATGAAGCAAACGCCGTCGACGCACACCTCACTGGCTCTACAACGAGCGGCTCGGGAGCAGCCTTCGGAAGCGCGAGTCGTCCCGACGGCAGAATGCGTGCGCCCAGCGGTGCGAGGGATGGCTCATCAAACAGCGTTTTGCGCAGTTGACGTCCCTTGTCCTCGCCGACTGGCTCCAGCATCTTTGCGATTAATCGCTCACGCTGCATCGAGACGCGTTCGCACACGCGCTTGTAATAGATGCATACTTCTTTGTTGTTCTGTGCGATAAGATTCTCGCGCGCTTTTCTCCGCTTGCGATTGCCGCCCGAGCGAAAGTGCCCGTCTGCAATGCAAATAATAAATATGTGTTCGGATGAATATATTGCGCGACAGGATCGCGGGGAATGTCATCTCACACAGAGTTCGAGCCCACATACCTTTAAAGCGCTTTTCGAAATCCATTCGTGGATTTCCAAAGAAGAAATTCTCGCCAGAAAAGAGACCGGCAACGAGTTTGTCCGCCACAGCACCGCTCTCGACGTCAGGAAGCAGCGCCTGTGTTTTTTATGACCGCATGATGCGAAGATGTAACAACTGTAAACACACGGCACCCACGGAGCGAGGACTCCAACAGCCATCCCCAAGAGGAATAAGCACGCCACGCCACGACCCCCCCCCTCCCTCCCCCCAATTCCGGATACCTGATTCCTCAGTGGGAAGGGTGAACGCACATAGATGCACACACACACACACACACACACGCACACACACAGGGGCACACTTACACACTTGCGCACACACACACACAGGCACACTTACACAGTTGCGCACACACACACACACACACACACACACACACACTTACACACTTGCGCACACAGACACACAGACACACATACACACACACATGCAAACATGCACACACATGCACACACACCATCAGGGAGGCTCTATCTGTATCGTCGAGCGCGTTCTTCCACACGCCCAACGAAAAAATATCCGCGAGGTTAGACAATTCGGTCATGGCAAAGGGCACTTCAACGGAGCGCGTATCGTACGTCAAATACTGGGGAGTGGGCGTTGTGAAGACGGCCGATTGATGCAAGGGACCACCGGCGTCATCCTGGTCTGCGTCCATTTTGCCGACTATTCAATATGATAACGTAACACGGGGTGGTCACAGGCAAACAACACACACCAGATAGAGATGTGCACACCTAGGCAAGGCCCAACGAATCAGGTTTCCATATCCATAGAGCCAATTCGATTTGCAGCGTGGCAAATATGGCTCCGGTGTATCACGTAAGTGTGATTACGTCCACTGTTCGGGTGGGCGACTACTGTTACATCACGTGTGTTAGCCAAACGACAACCGCGCACACTGCACACAGCAACTTGACAGTGCCAATGTTTGCAATCCTTGGCACAGTTCACCCACAATAGACTGTTCGCCATGCCTGTAATCGGCTTCGGAGGCTAAATGCGGGCTTGTCTCATACGTCCGGCGAATGGACCGAGGAAAGCGCCGCCAGTGATATTGTCAGCTGAGACGGAGTGATTCATGCACAGGCACCTGGAGCCTAGACTTCATCCCGGGACATAAATTGAAATGATTCGTAAATAATGTGTTGAAATGAGCATTTCTCCAAATTAGTTGGTCTCGGCCGAATATACGGTGAAGCTCAGTCGGAGGAGTGCCCTTCGTGCTCGTGGGCACTGCACTCACTAACAAAAAGGGAAGGCCCATGCACCCAAAGCGCAATCACTCAACATTTTGGAAGAAAAAGAAGCCCTGGCCACTGGATTGGGGCATGTGGGCGATACAACCTTCCTAGATTGAACTTTCATCATTTATTCTGTCGCATTCAATGCACACACTCTCAACCTGTGGTGCAGCAGTGCAGCTTTGTTCTGCGCTGCCTTCATTGCGTTGTTTGTGTGTGCATTTGTTGCGTTTGGACAAAGTGTATGACGAACCTGTCCGTATCACCCTCCCGTCATAGTATTTGACGCTTGGCAGGGTACTACCGGGTCCGACATCGTCTCTAAAGTTAATAATAAAAAACATAGCGCCACTGCAAAATAATCATACAGGCGGCCCCTCAGCCCCCTCATGTCTGTATCATTTCGGCATGCCACCATCACGCATAAATTGACGTTCATCATAACTGCTGGTGTGACTAAACATTTTCGCGTGAAAATAGTTTGATATGAATGCTTTTTTTTTTGTTTTTTTTGTGCCGCATTGCAGATTTCTTTTGTCCTTCCGATGTTTTGTCGTGATATCTTTATAATATCTGTGAGCATATTTTTGTCCATGCTTTGCACGCCACGGGCGCTTCCCCTGTTGGACCGCCCACAGTTGAACTTTTGGATTGATTGTTTTGTAAATGAGGTATTGTGCTCTTTTTTTGTGGAAATGGCGGGAAACATTGCATGACCAGATTTGATTTTTCGCGGGAAAAAATTCAAAATCAATCAGAGCCTCCCTCCGGTTATGCCGGGCCCGTGAAATCAACATGAAGTTAGTACGCATGAAAGTCAAGCTGCAGTCTGACAATTGAAACCCGAGAGAGAGGGACAGAATGAAAGAGGGAGCGAAAGAGAGAGAGAGAGAGAGAGAGAGAGAGAGAGAGAGAGAGAGAGTCTTACTGTAAATACTTTGAATTTTTCTGTGTACCTCGCCACTTCGCATTTTAATAGTCCCAAGTCAGAGGCGCACGCGATCACATCCACTTCATCTGCCCAAAGATGCACACACACACACACACACACACACACACACGTATATGTATGTAAGCGGGTGAAAATATAACTTCCTTAAATAATTGGAAGAAGAAAAGCCAAAAACGTAGAAATGAATCGCCATCCCAGGCGCAACCACAGGGACGCCGACAATGGGGGCGGCGACGAGAGTGAATTTTATGGGTGGCACCTCTACTTTCCCAACGAGCGTGAGTACATATCAGAGTGCAGTAAGATGCGCCGATATAATTGTTATATGCATGCCATGGTTGTTGGCAAAGTTTGCAAATACCACCAGTGCATCTCGAATGTGCAAATTGCTTCGTAGAGATGCAGTCGCTCATGTGGATAATTGTGTGTTGACTGCAGCGTATGGTGATAGGGGGGTGCGACGCGACGCCCTCAAAGTATTCGACAACTATTTTCGCGTCAAACAAGACACATTGCAGGCGAGTGCTTATATTGCATTGATGTGTCTCTGTGTTTATAATGGTGTGGACGTTTCAATTCCTCTGATCGAAACGAAAAACTTTGTGTGAGTTTTTCACAACTACCGCACGGCGTCACCTAACCAGTGAAGTAGCGCACCGCCATACAAATGAGTAACGACTGAAATCGCATTGAAATTGACTTGCATATGATGCCTGGAAGTTTATTTGCACAGACTCCATCGCTGTCATTGTTGACTGTATCCAGTTTCCTCTCTGCAGACTGACGAGTGTGAGCGCACAAACTCGGTGCGCATCGACCACAAAACAGTAGTCGAGTGGTTCCGGGACACATTGCCCTCGTTTGAGGAGGACCTCAGGGACCGACCCGCCGAAACCCTCGCCCTGATGGGAGTCGCGGCGTACAATGTGAGTGGGTGCTTTGGTATGTGGTGTGTGTGTTGTGTGTGTTGTGTGTGTGTGTGTGTGTGTGTGTGTGTGTGTGTGTAGGTGTGTGCGTGTGTGTGCGTATGTGTGGTCATCTATGTGCGTATAAGTTCTTCCTTTAATGACTTTAAATTTGAAAGCTTGAGTATGGCCCGACTAATTATGCCCTGTTTCTGGTCGATAATTGTGCCGAAACCGAAAGACTCTCTCTGAACTCGTTCATGTGGCAAACACTGACTTGAAATACGTCTGTAGCTTATTAGTTGCAAACCATGCGTCTTTTTCACATACTTAATCCCCCCACCCACTAACATCTGCCCACTTCTGCGTGTGAGAAGGTTAAAAGGCATTACTTGGAAGATGGCATCGTCGCCGACGACCTTCCAAAACTGACCGTTCGCATCGTCAACTACGAACCACACACTCTCATGCGGAGAATCAAGTCGAGCTACATTGGTTTGTATTGTTGTTCCTCTTTGCGCCATGCTATTACTGTGTCCACATATGACGGCATCCCCACTTTAACAGCCGCACGAGCATGCACTCCATCGCACAGCGAAACTTGAAATTGTCGCCACTTATGGACGGCGACACGAACATGCCCTGGAGTGTTTTCATATGTGTGCTAAGAACTCCTGCTGCTTGTCTTTCGTTTTATGCAGGCCGATTTGTTAGCATCCGTGGCACTGTTGTGCGCGTGAGCAATGTCAAGCCCCTAGTGACCCACATGGAGTTCTCGTGTGCTCGTTGCGATGGCAAACAAGTCGTCGAATTTGTGGATGGAAAATACGCCCTGCCCACCAAGTGCGACACGCCGCAGTGCAAGGGGAGGACTTTCAGTGCATGCCGCGGCTCTCCAAACACAAAGACGATTGATTGGCAGACAGTGAGGTAACGCAATGCAACCCTGCCAAGTATGGCCGCTGCTGTACCCTCCCACTCTGCCACTGATGACTCGCTCAATCATCCTTCACGCCATCCTTAACTCCCATATCCGCCGCGAAGGGTGCAAGAAATCATGGCGGACGACTCGAGAGAGTCTGGACGGATTCCACGCACAATCGACTGCGAGCTCGTTTCCGACCTCGTGGATGCATGCGTCCCCGGTGATGTCATTGTGCTGTGTGGCGAAGTGAAGGTTGCGGCCGCAGACGAAGGTAAAGATATGAAATCCAACCTGCCGTTGATGTCATTGCTGACGTGCGAGTAGCCATTGTGTGGTGTTCAGTATTGTATACCTATAACCACGCGACACCTTCCCACCGATTCCACGCACCCATTATCTGTAATTTGACTTTCCATCGCCGCCAACAATGATAAACAGGGGCGGGAGGGCGCAACAAGCCCGGCCAGGCAATGTTCGTGCTGTACATATCGGGCAATTCTGTTCAGAATCCAAAGAAAGCGACCGCTGCACAGCAGGCAACAGGGGAGCATTCGTCAACCGAAGTGATGATGACGGACGATCTCTCCATGGGCGACCTCTACTTGATCCAGAAGATACAGAACGAAAAGGACTTGTTCCGTCTCCTCGTCAACTCTATATGCCCAACAATCTACGGCCACGAACTCGTTAAGGCAGGCCTCGCTCTCAGCCTTTTCGGTGGCGTCCAAAGGTATGTGTGTTATCTCGACCGTGAAGTCTGTCCTGTGCGATGTAAACTCTTGCCGTTGTCCCTCTCCGCTCATTAGAGGGTGCTGTTTTTGCGCAGGTACGCCGACACGAGAAATAAAGTGCCAATCCGTGGCGACCCTCACGTGCTTATAGTTGGAGACCCTGGCCTCGGAAAAAGCCAGATGCTGCAGGCGCTGACATCATTGGCGCCCAGGGGTGTCTACGTGTGCGGCAACACTGCAACGACAGCGGGATTAACCGTAGCGCTCGCAAGGTAGGCGCCGAGACTCTGAATGTCTGCTATTTGTGCCTGTTTCCACTTTGCCGACACAATCAATTAAAGCGCACCTGTTGTGTGAAGGTTCTCTGGATTCGCTCACGTGATTGCACTCTCTCGTCGGATAACTCGAGCAGGGAGGCTGGTTCTGGCGATTATGCCCTCGAGGCGGGAGCTCTTGTCCTTGGTGACCAAGGTGAAGAGGAATGCGACAATACTTGAGACGGACATATGCATATCACATACATGCACGCACACATACAGAGCGTATTTGTCAGTGACAACTGTGACTGATGTGCCTATCATGCATGTCTCTGCTTCTCCAATGAAGGAATTTGCTGCATCGACGAGTTTGACAAGATGACGGCGGACCACCAGGCGCTTCTGGAGGCCATGGAGCAGCAGAGCATAAGCATCGCCAAGGCGGGCATTGTCTGTTCACTGCCGGCGAGGACGTCTGTCATTGCGGCGGCCAATCCCGTCGGAGGACACTACAACAAGGCAAAGACCGTCGCAGAGAATCTCAAGTTGAGCAGTGCGCTTCTCTCTCGCTTCGATCTCGTCTTCATCCTACTTGACCGCCCCGACGAAGACATGGTAAGCACATGAACATGAGTCAGGATCCCCACTCTCTCCGCCCGTTTCAAAGCACTATTGTGCCGACGGTTTTTTTAATGCACATACAAATTCATTGTACCTCCCTACTTCCGTTTTGCCGCTCTTATGAACATTTTTTCTTCTTTCGTCCTCTTTTAAAATTTGCTACCAGGACCGCCTTCTCTCCGAACACGTCATGGCGATGCACGCCGGCAATGCGGCGGGTATGCGGGCGGCAAGAGCGCAGGCTGCAAAAACGTCGTCGCAAGCTGATTTGAACGCGCGTCGCGAGTGGATGGCGGATCAGTCTCTCGCTGAGCGCCTGAAAGTGACCTTCACGCCCACGGGGGAGGCCGATATCGACCATCTTCCACCGCACGCCATGCGCAAGTACGTCGGGTATGCACGAAGCTATGTGCACCCGCGTCTTGACGAGGACGCCGCGGAGGAATTGCGATCTTTCTATCTGACGCTGCGTCGGGACCACCAGTCCCAGGATGCCACGCCAATCACAACCCGGCAACTCGAGTCGCTCGTGCGGTTGGCAGAGGCGAGGGCTCGGCTTGAGTTGCGCGAAAAGGTAGGCCCATTATTTCCATCGGCCACTGTGAACGAACTGAATGCTCCGAGTGAGCATGCCTGTAGTTTTTCATTGGAGAGCAGGGCGGGCTGTGTCTGTGGACTCTGTACATCTTTGGAGACCCTGTATCGGCGTGGTCGTGATTAACCCGAATGTCTTTCTGTGGGTACACTCTATGGCACACAAAACACACGCCCACCGTCCGTGGCGATGCCTGACGACGCGCAGGTGACTGTGCAGGATGCACGGGACGTCATTGAAATATTCCGATTCAGTCTATTCGACACCTTCAGCGACGACATGGGGAACCTCGATTTCCAGCGATCACAAAACGGCAGCGGCCTCAGTCGCAAGGCCATTGTCAAGCGGTTTGTTTCGTCGCTCACGGAACACAGCAGGCGGTCCAACACGACGCTTTTCTCTCGATCTGATCTCAAGGAGATAGGCTCGAGACTGGGTGTTCTTGTCGATGATGACATGCTGGAGACACTGTCACAAGGAGGTTATTTGCTTTCAAAGGGCGGGCGCATGTACCAGCTTCAAACGGCCGGGTGAAGGGAGTGGCTCTGCGACGACGGGGGTGGGACGCATCATGCTCCGCCATCCGCCATCACGGCATTCCAATCTGTAACGCTTTGTGTGATTGACAGTGGACGGGTGCGCAAAAAAATAAATGCACAACGAGAGAAGAACCGAGCATTGGGGAACATGCGGCAACTGTGAGTGTGGGGCGGGGGCGGGATGTTGTTGGGAGCGAGAAAAAGCGCGGATATATATATATATGTATGTATTGAGGGCAAATCTTACTGGCTATACATGCATCTGAGAAATTCAATGAGAACGGGGCCGATTTCGGGGTCCTGTAACATGCTCGGTGCAAGGTCCGGATTCTCCGTCATCGCCTTAATGGCTGTTATTACGCGTTTGTGTGTGTGCGTGTGTGCGCGCGTGTGGATGAGTGTATTTCCGCGAAAAAAGTGGCACAGAAAAAGACGCAGAGAGGGGAGGGAGGGGGAGCGGGGATGTTATGATCAGTCCGGTTCATCACACCCGAATAGGGCTGATATCCTGCATCCCTCCCCAACATCCACAAACAGACGAGGTGAGACACACAGCAACTGCACTGCAGCTGTTTGCAGCCGCATAAACTGCATAAACTATTTGCAGTCACACAAAAACAAAGAAAAAAAGAATACCAGAAAAGCAGCTGAAATCACACAATGAAAATCAACAGGCGCAAAGGCCATGTGGTCACGTGACGCGCACCTTGTATAACCCTGGGATTGGTGAGTGCCGCTTGCAGCACGGGACTGTGTTGTAAGGCGGTGAGCACGGTCGATGCAGACACTCCGTGCGAAGGCGCGGTCCCCTGCGCACGCCCATCGCATCGTGGCACGCAAGCAACACCACAAATGACACGACAGGAAAGTAAGTATACAATGGAGACACAGGTCGATCATATTGTTAGTCGGGAGATGCATCACGTAAATATGGAGCAGTAGGACTCATTCTCCCACAGTTTGGTCTGTTTTGGACGTGCGTATGCGTGGGCATGTATGTGCGTTTTTATGTACCAGCAAGAGTGTCGTTGTGCAAGTGAAGTGCACGTGTGCGTGCATGATTGGCGTGGCGACGAATGCGCCCTCGCGCCACAGTCTCTCCCACCTGTCCCTGTGGAGCCCCGTGCCCCGGCGACCGCTGCGGCGGCTGTTCCGCAATTTCTATTTCTCCCAAAAGATAGGCGCAAGCGAGTTCTCGGTTATTGCGCGTCAAACGCAATGCGTCGATCGAATCACTTTCGGCGAAGCCCATTTCCATAAGCGACGCAAGCGCCTGCAGCGACTCATGGGACAAAGGCAACGAATAAGTGCCACGCTGACAAGGTCACGATTATTTTGTGCATCGCTCAACAGGGACACACACATAAAAGGCACATGCATAACACACACACACAAATAGGCAGGCACATAGCAACACACACACACACACAAACACACAACATGCCTCTCTATTCGGTTGAAATCGGTTTGAAGACGGCATGGCCCGTGCCATGTCAGCGTTCGTGGATGCTCCTTGCCGTGCCGGTGGAGTAGCGGTGTCTCCATGCACGGGCGCTGTCGGTGTGTCTGTACGCGTAGCAGAGGCATCAACAGAATTTGCACTACTGCCACCTGTGCGCGTGTTGGGGGTCATACCATCCACTGTTTCTGTCGATTGCGTTGGTGGTGGAGGAGGAGCTGAAGCGACGGCAGCACTGTCGCCATCCTCTTCGCTGTTGTGCTCCAATAGCCACTCGACAGCACGCTGGAAATTATTGCTGCAGCAATAGGAGAGACAGAGCCGTCAGAAGAATGTCGGCCAACACAACAATGTATACGGAAAGGCGAATATTACAACATAATCATCCGCCTCACAAGCGCATGAATGTGTGCACAATCAAAAGAAAGTGGCGTCGCAACTGACACAACATATTAAAAACACAGAAAGCACAGTGAACCCACTTCAATAACCGCAGGGCGCGACGTGCGCTGGCCTCTGAAAATCCCATATCGGTGAGGTCTTTGACGTGCTCCTAAAGGTAGAATGCGCATTACAAGCATGCGAAATGCGTCAGAAGTTGGGATTCAAATGGTATGGCCGCATCTGGAACCGTTGTCCATACTTCACAAATTTCACCGAATTACCTCGTTAGGTTCAGTAGCAGTAGATTGATTGGTAGCATTGCTCTCGGATGCGCGGGCTTCTGCAAAATGAATAACATTTGAATGACGACACATCGTCACGGAGATTCACAAGCAATCCATGCGCGCAGACTAACAAATGCATAGAAAAATACGTTGCCTGCAAGCAAGCATATATTCAGGCCACCGTACCGTTTGCAGATGGTATTTGTGTTCTACTTGGCACGCTACTGCCCGGCGACAGTGGCTGGGGCCCTCGCTGCTGCACCAGTGCATCCAGTTGTGCAATTGCGCTGATAAATGCTTCGATAGATATGCGTACCTGGATGCGGCATTAAGGTGCGAGAAAGCAATGTTACCTCACGTGGCAACGGCACATCATTGTTTGTGGTGCTTAAATTGGGAGCTTTGTGCTTGATGCATTATATACCTCGGTTGGTGGCGGAGGGGGCT
This sequence comes from Pigoraptor chileana, assembly GCA_943704495.1. Classification (NCBI taxonomy): domain Eukaryota; class Filasterea; order Ministeriida; family Capsasporidae; genus Pigoraptor; species Pigoraptor chileana. The sequence continues at coordinate 17,083 of CALSCR010000127.1, forward strand.
CAGTAGCTTTAGGAAAGTGTTTTGTCCGCTCCATAATCTGCTCCTTGGTGACATCATCAACTTTTCGGTCGCGAATAGGCACTGGCGGTCGGCTACGCACAAGTACAATTTCGTCTGTTGGGAAGTGCAACCGCAACAGAGCCTCAGATACGACGCTTTCAAGTATGCGATTCTGTAGACACGCAGAGATTACACAGTGCGAATTCCGTTGCACAAATTCCAACAAGCACCCACCAGTGTCAGCAAGCTGCAGATCCCTCACAAGCACATGGTCTTCCAGAAGCACACGCCCATCCAACACCATACGCACTGGTGGTAGCTGCGTTGAAGCCGACTTTGATCTGGGTTCCTCGCTTGCCGAATGAATTGCATGCCGCAGATCGCCCACCGTCTTTGTGTCTCCCAAATTAAAGGACATCTGCCGCCCCTCCAAATCGACAGTTTTCACTGATAAGAACCCCATATTGACAATCTTATCACTCGCACACGTTAGGTTTAAGGAGAAAGTGCATGCTTTTCAATAGTCATTGCAATCCTTTTGGTTTGGTTTGTTTATGAAGGACTGATTACGCGATTCACAGAACCGAGAACAGTGGGAGCCTACATGACGTCAGGAGTGCGTCAGGCGGATCCCATCCTTTGGAAAATAATTACTATATGTAGCGTACATCTGACATATGCACATAAATAGACATAACCGACCCTTATAATCCATATGGGGTGAATTAGCCACCGATTCTATTTTGGGGAGAATTGGACCCCAGCAACAGATGATGGAATTCGGCGCGAGTCGGCTGTGGAACGGAGAGTCACACACACACACACACACACACACACAGTCGGCCTGTCCAGTGGCGTGGCTAATGCCCGTGAGCAGTGTGTGTGTGGCAGCACCGAGACAAGGCGTTCGACGGCGGACGACTGTTGGGCCCTCACACTCAGTTCCTCGATTCCTGTACGTTGCCCATTGGAGTTTTGTGTGCTTGCTATTCTCTCACACGACGCACTCAATCCACTGTGTCAGCGGAGGATGGCTTTGAGGAGAATCCCAACCAAAACAAGTGCACCTTTGCTTCATGATATCAGCCTGCTACCGACTGTCATCCTTTTCGAAAAGCAGGCCATTGCATTAAAGCACCTCTAGCATATAACAACTGCGTTTGCGAAAACATTGTGTTCCCGACTTTCGCTGCCCCGCCAACACTCCGGCGAAAATGGAGTTTGGATTCAACGTCAACAAAATCCTTCCGCGGGCCATTACTCGCGTGGATGGGCCCGGCATGTCCAGCGCCGTCAAGGCGCTCGCCAATCTGCCCTCGACACGTCTATCAGAGGCATGGCAACCACACGAGCAGCTGAGAACTGTCATTGATGGCATGGGGATGGCCTCTGCACGTGCCCAGGGACTGAAGGGCGCCGTGACTACGGCCGGGAAGCTCGAGTGCTCAAAACATGCGCTCTATCTCTTGAAGGATGCCGATGCGAACAATGGAAACGGCGCTGTGCTTGGCCTGCTGAAAATTGGAAAAAAGAGCCTTTTTGTCATTGATCCAAACAACAATCACAAGGAAATTGCGCCAACGTGTGTGCTCGACTTTTATGTGCACGAGAGCCGCCAGCGCACCGGATGCGGCCATTCACTGTTTGAGGCCATGCTTGAGGTTTGTTGTGAAATGTGTCACATGCATGCATGTGTATATATTGTATCATCACACATGTATGAATTGCTTTGTTTCTTTTGGAGTGCACATGATGTGATGGTGTGAAAGATGCCGTCTATATCCCAGGAGCTTTTACGAGGAATATTATTCATCGTATTAACCTTTTGCGTTCTTTCTTGTAATGCGATCATTTTATGTGCGGGACAAATCCTTGATTTACAGGAAGAGCACGTGCGCGCATCCGAGATTGCATACGACCGCCCATCGCGAAAGTTCCTTGCGTTCCTGCGGAAGCACTACGGACTGTTTGAATTCCGCCCGCAGGCAAACAACTTTGTCGTCTTTGACCAGTTTTTCCTCGAATCGGCAGGTGAGCACCTCCCTCCCCCCCCCTCCCACCG
>CALSCR010000128.1:0-10140 GCA_943704495.1 Pigoraptor chileana
ACACACACACACACACACACACACACACACACACACACACACACACACACACACACACACACACACACACACACATACATACATACACACACACACGTGCACCTACGCAGCATGCACACACATTCACACGCATGTCCGCTACAACACACATCTTGCAACATGCAGACGGGCCACGCTCAAACCGGGATTTGTGCAAAGCGCTTCTACAGTGGACAAAAGATACTTGTGACGATGAGGACGTCACAGTGACATCCTCACTTGTCGAGTGGTGGGTGCCTACTGCCTTCCATCCCTTTGTTTATGCGTTTGTATGCCTTCATGACCACTTTTATGTTATTTTGTAACTTTTTGTAACCAACTAACATGCGTCACTCACTCCCATCACGCCAACCGTTACATTTCCCCCCACCGCTTGCGTTGGACCTCTTCTCCATTGTGTTTTGTAAACAAACTGATATGCACTCACTCACATACATACATTTCCCCACCTTTCGCCTTGAACCTTGCCTCTGTCTCTTTGTGTGTTCATCATTTTATTATTGGTCTCAATCCCTTGGGATTTTAACCGCCTCTGATTCTCTCCGATTACCGAAAATCTGCATCCAGCTTTTGTCACGAACTTACACTGCCGTTCCTGTCGGCGTCGTACTGCACCGCGGATGGCTGGGGATCTTCACAGGTGCGTGTGTGCGTTAATGTGCGCGTTTATGTGTGCTGTATGTGTGTGTTATACATACATGAATTATACATACACGAATTTGCACACACTACTCACCCACATGTACCTGCTTCAGACATGAACTGCAAGTACACACACATGTGTATTTTTGTTACCGTATTGCCACGTAACACACTTACAACTATCTAACCTCCATTTGTTCACTTTACAGAGGAACATGCATCCCCTCCGTCTTGCTCTCATCAAGCTCGCCTCTGCATTCGGCATGGCCGCACTCGTGTCAGTTGACGATGTGTCGCAGCGTGCCGTGAGCATGGAGGCGGCTGCGATATATCTCGCCATTCTCCGAAGAAAGTTGAAGTTGCAGGTATGTGGGCTGCTGTTGACTGTGTGGTCGCTGTTTTGCTTCTTTCATTTGTTTTCTTGCTTGTATATTTGTTTGATTGTGTGTTTCATTGAGATTGTTTGTGTATTTGTTTCTTGCGTGTGCTTTTGTTTGTGTGTTTGTATTGTGTTCTGTTTGTGTGTTTGTTTTCTTGCGTGTGCATTTGTTTGTGTTTGTTTTGTGTATTGGTGTGTTTGATTGTTGCTCTCCTTGTTTCTTTGTTTGCCTATGTATCTTCTCGTGTACAATTCGTGTGTTGAGTGTCAATTTATATGCTTGCTATAACACTTCTTCTCATCAAATTCTACTCCATTGTAAACATCCCCCCTCTCCTCTCCTCTCCCTCACAAACAAACCCACAAACCCGAACAAACAAAAATGCGAAAACAAAACAAAAAACAAAACCACAAACCTCAAACAAAAAAAACAACAACAACAACACACATTGCAGCCGCTCACATCCACTTCGCCGCTCGACAACGAGGCGTTGCATCCGGATGCGGGATGGACGCTGACCCTTCCGGCGGGACTGCCTGTGATGCCTACCGTGCGTCCACACAGCGCTCCCGCCGGTGGACGGTACCGACAGGACACAGAAGAGATCGAGCTTTCCTTTTTGAGGGGGGGTGGGATCCCCCGCAGCGACTCTGTTACGTCGAACAGCAGTGCATTGGGAGCGAGCGCGCCGTCAGGTCTTCTACTATCGGTTGGGCACTCGGGTTCGAGACCCAGGCCCATGGATAGTTTTCGCAAAGCGGGGCACAAGGCATCGATTCTGTCGCGTTTTTTCAGCGTGCACAGGGCATCGTCACCTTCAGCCAACAAGGATGGCGCGGGCGTCGGTGTTGGATCATCGCATGCGATGGAAGCGTCGTTTCCGTCTTCCTCAAAGAACAATACACTCAAAGCAAGCAAGAAGAAAAAAGACGCCTTGTCCGAGTCTGCCCAGTCGAACTCATCCGGGGCGACCGTCATCCACAATTCAGCAAACCTCAATGCGTCACAGGGCTCTGGCTCTGGTCTCGTACCGCCATCGCCGCACCCGCACCAGATTCACCACGACAGCATTGCATCCCCTCGTCTGAGCGTACCGCAGCCGACTGCAATCACTCGCGAAATCAGTCCATCAGGGCGTGTAATGAGATCATATCCTTCGCTAAGAAACCTCAGCATGCAGCGGTGTGGTTCGTGGGCGCGGTTTGATGTTGTTGAGGGAGCTTCGGCGCCTGTCGAATCAGATGCGATGTCCGTGGATTACCTGGCGACGGACCAAGGAAACGAGGAGTTTAGTGCGGAGGGATCGATGTACTCTCTGACGTCGTCCTCTTTCAGTGGAAGTGGAACCCAGTCTTATGTCAGTGGTACAGGAACTGTGCGCTCTCTCAGGCACGCCGCGTCTACGCTTACTTGCGTGAATGAACACGCCGACGGCGTCAGCTCAGGTGCCGGCGTAGGCGAGCGTGAGGGCAGCATTGGCAGCGCTGAAGACGACACGATTCTCAGTGTGGCAGAACGCATGGCACACAACGCTGAGTATGGAAGCCAAGGGCGTCTCCCGGCGCGTGCACGAAGTCGCGTTGGTGGTGACGGCGATGCGGCAAGCGTTGTGAGTGGGGACGCAGCGACGGGGCTGCGTGTGGCACGTGCGGGCTCGCGGCGGAGCAACCGATCCAACTTGAGCAGGTCTTTTGTTGGCGGGGTGTCTCCTGCTGCGTCGTCCTTGCAGTTATCGGGCGTGCTCAGGCGCCGGCAATCAATGCCAACGAGGCAGCAATCGCTGTGGTATGAAGCAGACCGTGTCGAAAGCCGAGAGAATAAGCGTATGTCTGCAGTGGAGCAGATTCGCTTTAACCGCCCGGATGCGTTGCGTTCCCGCGTCGCCGCTACGGACGCAGAGGGTGACCAGGATGCAACAAAGCCCGTGTCCATTCTGTATGGTCCGTACGCTACTTTTTACACTGCGGAAGTGTCGACGGATGCATATGGTGACTATGATTCAAAAGTGAATCGCCTGATTGCGGTGACTGGTCCGGACGCTGAATTGCAGGTCGAGACAGATGGGCGCCGCACTCTGCGATCGATGATACACAAGGCAACGAGCGAGCAAAAGATGTCAGAAGTAGGGCTGGATTCCGCGCCTGTCACTGAGCTGCGAGTGCCGCAACAGAACATTCCCGAGGTGCCCAGATCACACAGTGGCGACAGCTTTGTTCTGACTGTGACTGCACCGCCTGATGAGCACGCACACGCTTCAACGTCGATGGAGGTGGGCGAGGCGAGTGACGTTGTGACCCCTCCTGTGGAAGGAGACGCTGTTGATGTGGTCGAGGGTGGAATTGCATTGCTGAACGAACCCCCTGAACAGGCGGAGATGTCGACACAGACTAGTCCGTCGGATTTTCAGCCGTCCACGGACACCGTCGAGTCTGCGCAGAAGAAGGAGGAGGAGGAAGAAGCTTTGCGTCAGCTGGAGGCGACGAAAGGCGCACTCGCACCCGTCGAAGCAGTCGTCGCTGCCCCTGTCAAGTGTGACGCAGGCGTCGGATGCGACGAGGAGGACTTGGATGCCGCGTTCAGTGCGAATGCTCCGGGAGACGTTCTGGCGGCCTCTGTTCAACCCGTACATGTTGAGCACGCACGGCGGCGCGGCACTGTTGAGGCTGCGTATCGGGTGGATGTTGCCGGAAGCAGACTTCCTGCTCCTGAAACCGCTGACGCGATGGTGGAGGAGCTTCAGGAAGACGTATACGTCCCTGTAAGGGAGAAATCGACAGACGAGGATGCCGATTTTCTCGCCCTTGCGAATAGGGGAGTTGAAGAGGGGGCGCCACGAACGTATGATGATTTGGAGGCATCGCATGCTCGCCTACAGCTTGCATATGTCGACCAGGTGGCGGAAACTATGCGTCTGTCGCTGAACCAGATCGATTCCCACGCGCCCATCCACGACAACCGACTTGAAATATTTACGGCAACGCTTGCATCGTCGCCGCTGTTAATGAGGCGGCCAGAGAAGGCGGGTGTTGATGTTGCGAGTGAAGCTGTGATACTTCAAGCAGTGCATGGTCCGAAAATGGTGCTTACCCGTGGAAGATCAACTGCGAACGTGCATGCAACTGCTGGGCTAGCGAATGGTATGTCGCGCAGCTCATCCACAGTGTCGATTGAAAAGGCAGAGTTTGTTCGCGCTCCTGTTCTCTCGATGATGCGCGCTGGGAGCGTGCGTTTAGCTCCGGATGAAGAGCTGTTGCCGTCGACATACTCAGAAGCAGCTGCGTCGTCTTCACAAGAGGAGGAACGGGTACATCGCGACGCACTTGAGGAAGAGTCGAAGCTGGCTGAGCTGTCAAGTAGTAAGGGCGGGGTTGTGGATGTTGTTGCCGACGCCGAGGATGAGCAGGTTTCTCGGCAGGGGGTGACAGTGGACTATCTTGCGCTGCCGTCCACTGCAACCACCTTGCTTTCAAAGGCAAATAGCGTGCAGCAGCATGCAGAAGGATACGAAAGGTGAATTTTGCTTTTCTTGTTTTGATTGGTTTTTTTCCGTGTACTAATTTGCGACTCTCGGTCTACTCCGCCTATGCTTTGATTGGGATGCTGTGGCCGAGACACGGATGTGAACACTATTTCTGTTGTTTTGTAGGTTTAAGTGTTTTTGTTTTTGGTCGCGAGTTTAGACTTGATTGTGTCGCACTTGATGGGGTCTTTCTGCGTGCATTGTTTGCTTGGTAGATGCGATCTAGCGTGTGCTGTGTGTATGTATATGAGTGTCGAGGTGGATGCGATTTATGAGTGTCAGAGGACTTTGTGAAGGTGCTTTGCGAAAGTATCCGTTAACACATCGCCTAACTATTTGTCTATTATCCTGCCATATATTTCCTTTACTTTACTTTGCAGCGGCGCACTCCACGCATTTTCTGCGGGCGAAGGCACGCGTGACGATGCATTCCCCAACATCGATTCACACATGTCACCATCCCAATTGTCGCACCCTAACCTGGCGGTGGTGACTGAACGTGGGCGTGAAAGCAACCGTGGAGGTCCATTGTCACCCACCTTTGCTGCCGACCCGAAGGAGGAAAATTCACCCAGCCTCCACGCGGCAGTGTCCTTGGATCCCGATACAATCGCAATTGTGTCTTTCTCCGACACGGTGCACTCATCACGCCCAACAACTCCACAAAAGTCGCATTCTCCCCGAGAGCTGTCGCAGAGATCGGGAGTGGGAGCAGAAGAAACGCTGCCGTTGGATGTGTCGAGTGCGTCTGCGGATGACTCGGATGTTCCTCACGTGTCGCCGAGTGAGACTGCCTCGCAAACGCGCCGCCGCCGTCCGTCTGTGAAGCGGCACTCAAGACAGAGGGATGAAGACGACCTTCCTCTCGTCTACAGCCCGGATGTGCATGTTCTCCCCGAGGCTCCCACCCCGGAGGGTCTGTTTACAAACTCCGCAGACGCATCCGAGTTTCTCGCTTCAGAGGTACCTTCGGAGGACACACCAGATGCACGTTCGGAAAACACAATTGGCGGCGACCCTCCTGCTGTGTATGCGATGGACGGCCAATCCGAGGCGGTCGATTTTGCTCCCGCGGTTACGGACATAGCTCAAATGACGGCAATGCCGCAAATGACGATGACACCTCTTGTGACGCCCGCACTGGGACGTAACGAAGTTGTGGTCGCTTCGTTGCCGCCGTCATCACTACTGGAGGAATTTTCAATGCACGGAGAGGTGATGGAGGTATCCACCCCCGTCGTGTCAGTTGTGTCGGCGACTCCAAGTGCGCGTCGCATGTCTGTTAAACGCAGAACTCACGATGTGCAGGCACTGCTCGACATGGCCGCACCTCAAAATCTTGCTCTAGCGAGGCCCATTTCAATCGACAACGTCACACTTGGTGTCGCGTTTGAACCGACAAGCAAACCAGTGCTACAACGACACATTCCCCAGGCGGTCGTGCTGAGGTCGCGAGAGGGAGTGTCGGAGGCTGTTGTTGAGGAATTGCAGCTGCATGAGGGGAACATTGCTGAAGAGGAATCGCTATTCGATGCCTCTCCCGTCGCTGCATCCGCCGCCCCACGACCGCGGAGGATGTCTGTGAAGCGCCACCAGCACGATGTAGAAGCAATGAGGTTGGGCGACCACAACACTGTGGGATTAATCGAACCCACTGACACACGCCCGCCGTTGCAGCGTGTACTGGGTCCCAACGTCGTCCTCAAGTCACGTGGTGACGGCTCGGATCCGCCGGATGTGAGTGTTGTCAGTCCGATTTACGCTGAGGATGTGGATGAAGCTCTCGTTGAATCATCTTCCGTTGTGTCTGGACAGCGACCGCGACGACTGTCCGTTAAGAGGCGTCACCATGACTTGGAGGCAATGTCAACGGCGGGTGCGGGTGTGAATGCGGGTGACATGTTGCCTGTTGTTCCTTTGTTGTCGGTTGAGGAAGATGTGCGCGTAACACCGCAGCTGCAACGGACCATCGCTCGCTCCGTCGTGTCTCGATCACGTGCCAGTGACAATGGCTCTCCGCTCGTCGCCGACGAGTCAAGTGTCGAACTGGAAGCCGAGTACGCCTCTACTTTGGAATTCAAATCAGATGTCGCAATTGCTCCACGCCCTCGACGAATGTCAGTCAAGCGCCACCAACACGACATTGAAGCGCTGTCCGCTGACAATGTGGGTCGTCTCCCGCAACCGATATTTGCTGTCGACAATGAAGTGGATTCAGTAGCTGTCGACAGTGAAGTGGATTCAGCACCACGCCCGCCCCTACTGAAATCGCTCAGTCCAGCCGTCGCTTTCAAGGACACTCGTGAATCGTCGCAAGCACTTCCGGAGGAGCAAACACACGTGAGTTTAGAGACGACGAGTGTTGGCGCGGAATCAGTCCCTTTGATTACGGCGCCTGTGTCACGTGCGCGCCGAATGTCGGTTAAACGACACAACCACGATCTCGAGTCTGTCAAAGAAGTGAGTGGTGGACCGCCCGCAAATCTGCCTCTTCTCGCCGTTGCCGTGGAGAACAGCGCCGCCGTCGACGATACCTCACGGCGCCCCCCTTTGCAACGTGTTATCAAACCGCTTGTGGCAACAAAGGCTAGTGACGCTGTGCAAGTGGCGCAGGTCGAACACGCGGCCGTGTACGATGATGTGCGGCACCTGACCGCCCCTGCCGCTTCGTCAGAGGTGCGTGTGCCGGCATCACGTGCCCGCTGCATGTCGGTGAAACGACACCACCACGACCTCGAATCAGCGAACAGTGCGAACAGCATTCTCGCACGCATCTCTCTTGTGCCTTCGATCGTCCCTTCCGAGAAAGTGGCAAAAGACACCGATGTATCTTTGCTCTCCACGTCCGGCGCTCTTGCCGACGCATTATGTATGAGCGACAACAGTCGTGGTGCTACAGATGTCGACGGTGCATATACAATCGACAGCAGTGATGGTGTCGAAGACGTCAAGGATTGCGATGCGCGTGCAGATGCTACGGGTACCGAATCTGCGGACGCGGCTGTCGGTGGCGATGGTGCGTGGTTGCCGCTCTCTTACAGGGAGGATGGCTCTGTGTTTGTGCGAGGGGCTGTGTCAACAGTGGGCGCCCTGGACGCAATGAACTCTTCCAAGTCCCCCGTGGGGCCTGGTGGCAATGCATCCGGGGGAGAAGGGGCGTCTGGTGTGAACGGGCGGTTTGACCGGCTTGTTTACACTGACGATTCGCACGAAATGAGTCGAAAACGATTTGACGATGTTGAGCTTAATTCTGGCGAGAGCGACGTCACCGTGGAACCGGTAGGTGTGGACGCACCTGGAGACGGAGGTGATTCTGCTGTGAATAATGTTACCGCGGCAACTGAGTTGGATGCCGGTACCTTGGCAGCTGAATTTGAAACTGGCATCGCCGCGGATGAGTATGCGCATGAGGTTGATGACAGCGCAACTGCGAATACTGCTATTAATGCTGCGGACGCGGAGGTGGATGTGAATGAGAATGACGATGGATTGGACAACGTCGCCCCGGATGAGTTTTCGCACATACCGCCCGTCGAATTGGGCGATGACGATACGCTTGTGCTTTCGACTGTCGCACCTGTTGAACATGTGTTTGAAGACGAAGTTGACGAGGATGCGTCCACAATCCCTTATGTTGTGAGCATGGAGATGCAGACTGAGACGTCTACGCCGACGACAACGACGACTGAGGCGACGACTTTGAATGCTACGCCGACACCGAGTGAGTCCCGTAGTGCGCCGACCCCGACGCCTTACGCGGGACCCGCATGGCAGGCGATAGCGTCCGTTAGCACGCCTCTCGCAACAGCCTACTACAATCCATTCCTTGCACACGCAGAGCCTGTATTGGTGGAGAGTGTGGTGTTCCCTGGTGACGTTGATAGCCACGATGACATTGGCATTCCTGAGGATGCCTGTGGTGATGCGAGTGTGTTGTTCTCCTCTTCCTATGTCGCCATGGATGACGTGAATCTGACGCAGGGATTCCCACAGTATCCGGCAGAGTGGGTGTTGACGGCAACGCCCTCGCCAACCGCGGGTCACAGCAGCGTCACCGCAGTTCCGCCGCCTATTCCAGGTTGGAATCCGTTTCTGGTGAATAAGGACGACGCCTCCGCTGTGACAGAAAACGTGGGTAATGATGGTCAGAGCAAACCAGTCGTGGACGAGGAAGAAATCTCGTCTTTCACGACGCCGTCTGTCCGTGAAGGTGTCGTGACGGAACCAGCGGATATCGGCGCCGACTATTCTGCTCATGTCCGTGAAGGTGTTGTAACGGAACCAGCGGATATCGGCGCCGACTATTCTGCTCATGTCCGTGAAGGTGTTGTGACGGAACCAGCGGATATCGGCGCCGACTATTCTGCTCATGTCCGTGAACGTGTTGTAACGGAACCAGCGGATATCAGCGCCGACTACTCTGCCCATGTCGGTGAAATGCATTTGCATGGTGACGTGGGTGCATCCGTCGCAAGTGGCGAAGCAATGGACGACATGGGAGGCTCTTGTGCGAGTGGCCCTACTGCTGTTGCTGCATCTGTCACTGCGGCACCATTAGTCATTGTGTCCACCGTCGACGATGGGACGGACGATGGTCTACAGTCGACTGGCCTTGATTCCTGTGATGATCGCACACCCACGACAAATGGGTCTCTCTCTGAAACGCCGTCTACTGCTGCGGGTGTGTCGGCTGTACAGGGTAACGACGCCGACGGGGGCGTTTCTGACGTCACTCCAACGTATACCCCCGAGGACGCTGTTGGTGACGCCCCTCTGACGGCGACGGATACTCAATCGGCATCAGTCAAACCCGCGATGCACATCGTCCCCACCGTCACTGTGACGCCTTCTGAAGCTACTGTCATTCCTGAAATTGTCGTGTCTCCTGCGGCGGACGATGACCTGGCATTGCCGGCTTCGGCTGGAAATGACGTCCCGCACTCGATGGAATCAAATGTAGACGTTGTCGACGACTGTGAGGCACATGTGAAGGGTCCGATTCACCAAACGACGGGTGTCGATACGAGTGTCGATGCGGATGTCCAAGACCAAGACGAGAGCAGTAACATTGTCACTGCGGAGGCTGCGTCCCCTGTGGCCCCGGATGCCGCTGTACCACGTGACCGTCTGCGTCGGACGGTGGTTTTTAGCGAGAATGTGGTGCTTATGTTCCGCCATGGAGAGACAGAGCCTCTCAAAGGCGAGCCAGACCCGCTGGGTTCGAGTGACGACGACTGGGACGATGACGTCGATGATGATGACGGTAATGATGTCGATGAGTACGAGGACGATTTTGAGGCTGACGTCACTGACGAAAAGACGCATGGATTAGTGAGAGATGGGGAATTGTCACACGCTGTGCCACGTGATGCATCGGAATCGGATGATGCATTTGTGAGCATTCCACTCGATAATACTGTCGCAAGCGACAACGGCGCTGAGGTGGGCCGGATTACGGGGTTTCCGGAAGAACGCGAGGAATTTTCCGACGCGACAGATACAGCGAGGGACGGATCGGCCGCAGTCGATGTGGTGACGCCACTGCACGACGGCAGCGAT
>CALSCR010000131.1:0-16346 GCA_943704495.1 Pigoraptor chileana
CACACACACACACACACACACACACACACACACACACACACACACACACACACACACACACACACACACACACACCTCACACGCACCAGCCACACAACCACCGAACACACCCCGACGCGCACTGCGACACACGTATAACCTGAACCGCTCAACAGTGCCAAACCCAGAAAATTACTATAAAACCAGACGGCTAGCCGAGTGCTTTACTGCCACGGCGATACCGGATTCCTTTTGGGCCTCGACTCAGTGCAGCACCATCGGCACTGAGAATCAGTGTGTGCTGCAGTGGCTAATTAGCATGAGCGTCTGATTGTTCATTCGACAACAGGGACTGCCTCCGCGTACCTGCAGCGAAAACTGAATCTCCATACGTACATGTCCACACCGTCGGTGAACAATTGGGTGATGGCTGACAAGATTGAGGGCGGCAACTCCGCCGTTGAGTTGAAAGAGGTTATTGCGGAAGGAGTGGTGCGTCCGTCTGACTTCAGTCAAGGAAAGCCAGCCGCCTCAGCAAAGCCCCCCTCAGAGGTGCGCTCCTGATTCGGCACTCTGTTATTCACTCTACTCTACTCACTCAAACGCTCACTCACTCACTCACTTACTCACTCACTCACTCACTCACTCACTCACTCACTCACTCACTTACTCACTCACTCTCTCTCTCTCTCTCGCTCATTTACTAACTAACTCACTCACTCGCTCACTAATTTACTCACTCACTCACTAATGTACTCACTCACTCACTCACTCACTCACTCACTCACTCACTCACTTACTCACTCACTCACTTACTCACTTACTCACTCGCACACTCACTCACTCACTCACTCACTCACTTACTCACTCGCACACTCGCACACGCCAGTTACTTACACGCTGAATGCCCTCCCTTCTAAGTATCTATCTGTTCCCCATTGTCATTCGGACGCCGAGCCAGTCGAGTCTGATACTAATCGCTCTTTAATGTATTTACGCGAGCGCACGTATTTGATCTTGACTCAACTGCCATCATATGGGAACCTCGTTTGCAGATCTTCACAATTGCATGGGAGAACCTTTCCTACTCGGTGCTGAACAAGGACAAAACCAAAAAGAATCTTCTCGTCAATGTCAGCGGTGTTGTGGAGCCTGGCCAGGTGAGCGGACTTTTTGCCATTGACACGTATATGTGGCGTGGTGCATGCAGATGTTTGTGTCGGTTCGCTGTTCAGACATAAATTAAATGTGCGCTGCAAAACTGAATTGAATTCCTGTCGTTGCCGCATTCCCGTTTATGACCGGCACATATGTTTGTCATGTTCTCTCACAGTTCTGTGCGATTCTCGGACCTTCGGGAGCCGGCAAGAGGTGCGTCGGCTCAGTCGCGCCTTAAATTTCAGTGGACTGCATCTATTGACATCTGTGCATCTTCGTGTCTCTTTTTTATTAGTCAGTTGTGTGCGTCTTGATCACAGACGCGAGTGGTATGACAGTGTGCAATGGCGCTCTTGGTCGCGACTGCCGACTGTTTGTTCTCCAAATGACCCAGTCATGAAGGGGCCTACTTGGCTCTCACTCTATGTGCATGCATTCCGTCATCAGAATAATGTTACTTGCTCAGAGCGCCTGTGCGGGTGAACCCGTGCTTCCATGTGCAAATTGCTTCTTTTTTCTGTTTTTCAATTTGCGATTCGTGCGCTGTCCACACAAACAGCACCATGCTGGATGCCATATCCGATCGGATCATGGAGAGCAGCATGGAGGGATCCATCCTGGTGAACGGAGTGCGCCGCGGAAAAAACTTCCGTCGGATTTCAGCGTATGTAATGCAAGACGACGCCCTTGTCGGTGGGTCTTGTGATGATGTGAGATCTTAGCTTATCAGTCGCACTATATACGCTGCATTGTGTGTCTCATGATGGGGGATGCGGGCAAGCAAGAATGATTGGGGATGGGCGATGAAGCTGCATGCACGTGGTTACTTCACTTGCACTTGTCGCTTTTCGTGTTCGTGATTCCTGACTGATCAGGGTGCGTTCATGGCGCCCTTACGCAGGCGTAATGACCGTGCGCGAAAATATTACTTATTCGGCACGCCTTCGGTGAGTAATGCAGCTCCATCTTTTGAGTAACCGCCCACGCACACACGAACACAGCACGCCTTGAGCACAAGGCACACACATGCACATACTGACACTAACGACCAGTTTCCTTACTGCGAACACAGTCTGCCACACGACCGAGTGGGTGTCGTTGAGCGCACGGCGCGCGTTAACAGTCTTATAACAAAGCTGGGATTGGACCGCGTTGCGGATTCCAAAGTGGGCACTGTGTTTGTGAGGGGCATTTCTGGCGGAGAGCGCAGACGCGTGGCCATTGCAACGGAGCTCGTAACGGACCCCATGATCATCTTTCTCGATGAGGTCAGTGCGCCATCACTTATTGCATATTATTGTAAGCTTTGTGGGGAGGCACTGACGCTGGGTTCCTGAGTCACAGCATCACACAACACTCACAAAAATCAAAACACAAACGCGCGGTCTCCGTTGCAGCCCACGAGCGGTCTGGACAGCACAGCCAGCTTCAAAGTGATCGATAGCATCCGTCACATGGCTGTAACAGAGGGGAAAACTGTCATGGCCACAATTCATCAGCCATCAAGTGACACATTTGCACTGTGGGTGTGGTGACTGTGTCCAGTGACGACTGTGTGCCAGTGACGACTGTGTGGTGACTGTGGACTGTGGTGACTGTGCATTTGTCAGTGACTGAGTGTTCGCGAGGCGCATAGATCGACCGCAGACTGACAGTTCCGCGGTGAGGTTGACCTTGATGATCTCCCGTGGCAATTAATGACAATGAATCGCACTGATAAACCTGCAAACCCTGCGTACAATTGCGTTCGAATTCTGTTCGCGCCCTGCAGGTTCGACACGCTCCTTCTCCTCACTTCCGGCCGCGTGTCGTACTTTGGGTCGCGGGAAAGTGCAATCGGATTTTTTGCGAGCGCGGGACACCAATGCCCGCAGTACCGCAACCCTGCCGACTTTTACCTGAGCCTACTTAATGCGGACTTTATGGACGACAAGGAGGAGGCGAAGCGGCAGATTGAGGGAATTACGATGGCCTACGAGCAATCGGACGTAAAGCGCGGTGTGACGGCACGCATAGCGGCGTCCCAGGAACTGCGGCATGCTACGGCTGGGGACACCGATCTGTCGGACGCATATGCCAACAACTTCTTTATTCAGCTCGGAATTTTGACTCAGCGGTCATTCACGAATGCGACGCGCAATATTCTTGCCTTCTGGATCCGCGTGGTCATGTACAGTGGGTGTCAGGCTCATGATTGCCTCGATGTCCGTGTTTGTGTGCGCCATATTGTGTGCTGCTGCATGCGCACGCATGTCTGAGAGTGTTGTTTGCACTCGTTTTCAGTGCGACGCACATGACGACATGTCTTTCCTCGCTGTCCACACACACAACACATCCCTCTCTCGCTTGTGGGGTTTATGGGCACAGCCGCCCGTGCATAGAGAGACGCTGACGCATCCTGCATTCCTCTCTCCCCTCCCCCTCGCGCACTTTGCAGTGGCAATGGCTGTTCTGATGGGCACGGTGTGGTTGAATGTCGGGTTTGGACAAACGGCCGTTGCGGATCGTCTTGCCTCGTTCTTCTTTGCCGTGGCCTTCCTGTCCTTCATGTCGGTGAGCGTGCGCGTGTGCCTGCAGTGTGTGTCGCTGAGCGCCTGCATGGCTCGGCTGATGACCGTGTACTGACTGGCATGTGCAACTTCCATTCAAAGCTAACACTGCCTTCACTGCCGCTTATTAACACATCGACAATCGCGGCATTGCGCACGACACAATGAAGGTCGCTGCCATTCCTGCTTTCCTGGAGGATCGTCTCGTGTTCATTCGAGAGAAGTCTGCCGGCGCATATCATGCGGGGGCGTATGTGCTTGCAAACACACTGGTGTCTCTCCCGTTTGTCTTTCTCATCGCCATTTCCTTCTCGGCAATTGCATACCCGCTCGTCGGCCTGCATTCCGGAGCGGAGCATTTTTTCCGATATCTCCTCTTTCTTTTTCTCGCCCTCCTTGTCGCCGAGTCGATGACAATGATGTTCTCTGCTCTCGTCCCGATATTCGTTGCGGCGCTTACGTTGGCGTCTTTTGCCAACGGATTCTTCATGGTCACCGAAGGCTTTTTTGTTGCCAAGGCAAATCTTCCCGGTGGGTTTCGTGTGTGTGCACTGTCGCTAGTTTCCCGTCCCTCCGGATCCCCTTCCCTCCGGATCCCCTTGCTTTCGCTCACTGTGTTAGGTGCTATCATGCACGTCAGAACGAGTGCGGCATCGTTTCCTTGAGTGCATGCAGTTAAATTGGCACTGGCGCATGATCCCCGGCGATAACTGATCCACGTTGCGTTCCTCTTTCCTCTTGTGCCGATCACATTATGTGGCATTGTGTTGTTATCAGCCTGGATCTACTGGTGGGGCTATTGGATCTCATACCAGCACTACGCCTTCGAGGGGATGGTCGACAACGACTTCCGCGGCCTCACATTCGACTGTGTCCCCGCAACAAACACGTCCGCATCATGCATTTGCGCATACGAGTCTGCACTCAACGCCCAGTGCCAGTTCCTCGGCACGGACGTTCTGCAAGCCCTCGACTACGGCAACATCGACCTCGCCGGATGGGCGGGCGTCCTGATCGGCATGGTTGTAATCTACCGCTTCATTTTCTTTCTCATTCTGAACCGCTCGACGCGCCGCAAGTAGTCCTTGCTGTGTGCGTGCGTGCGTGCGTGCATGCGTGCGTTGTGCTCTCCATGCGCGCGTGTGCTGTGTCAAGTGCAGATGACGTTCTTGGCGCCGATTCTTACTCGAATATAGTCACTTTGCCTTGACGGAGCCGACTGGCAAAGCGCAAGTAGTCCTGAACTTTGATGGCCGATCGGCAAGCCGCTTGCCTGACCACATGTACTGACATGGACTGCAGCCGTGACAGGCGAAAGGGAATCGGGTTTGGGCCCACACTTCCTAGTAGTGACAGCCCATACCCCAAGGACCAGTAATCGACCGACCGCCCCAGCGCAGCTCCGAATTGATGCGTCCCAATCTACGGGAGAGTGGTGTCATACAACATGCCAGTAAGTTAGTTTAGCCGACTCATTTTTGGACCTATGGTCACGTGATCAATGCACGCATGCGAAAGCTCGGCAACGACCGTCAACCCTCGCTTTCTCACCAAACACACCGACAGTTCTGCCTCCCTGTTTACCTCCAGTGAGCAAAACACTAAGCTTAGAGAGCATATGCAAACACAGCAGCCATTGAAAGAAGGGCTGTAGTAGTACCCGGGTCATGCTTGTTCCTATTTCTTTGCTGTGGGCGAAGCATGTGCTCGTCAACTGTCTGGGTGGGATTCCCGTCTGAATTGTAAACAAAGGGACTATTGGGCAAAACACAGCACACCAGTACCACCAGTTGGTCCCGCGTCGGCGCAGGGCGGATAGCCATCTGCAGCCATGAAGACGCGGAAGCAGACCTTTGTGTATGAGCACGATTGGGAAGTTGTGGTATTCGCTTACCTGCAGCGATACCCGACGCATCCCCGGATGCCCATTCTGCTCTCGAGCAAGGTGTGTGAGCTTTGCCGCTGTTCACAGACACACTTCACACACGCACTTACATACAAATACGCACATATATACCTATACATTACACACACTCACACACTCATTCACTCATGCTCACTCACACACGTACACACTCATTCACTCACGCTCACTCACACACGCATACACTCACACCAGAACACGCACATTCACTCTTGTTCACTCACACATGCATACATACACACACTCACTCTCGCACACCTCAGAAGCATGCGAATGCATGCTACACACGGCTTTGTTGAGTGTGGTTGCGGACTCTCCGCAGTGGAGCATCCTCTCTGGGTTGTGGGCTCATATCGTGTTATACGGTGGCATCCGTCACTCTGAGCTGTGTGGCTGTGTGGTGTGGTGTTTGCGTTGCAGTTGCCTGCTGTTTGTGGACATCGACAGAGACCCGCCAATATGTCTGCTAACTGTGCAGGCATCATACGACTCCCCATTCACATCCTCGCCATGCTATCATGTGCAATGCCGTTTGTTGATTGCAGATCATCTCTGAGACAAAAGATGCGGATGGCAAGGTCATTACAATTGTCAGAGAATGCGTCGTCGATGCAGAGGGGCCGAGGTGAGTCCGCTCGCAGTTAGTGCTCCGTCTCGCCGTTGGTGTGAATTTGTGGCAGCAGCCGAGTTCACTTTTTTCCTGTGGCGCCCAGCCCCTCTATTGCATTACATGTGCCATTTCCCGCTCTCTCCACTGTCGCGGGTTGGTTACTATTAGCTGATTAGTTGATTAGTTGGCTGTGAATGCTGTCTTGTTTGGTCGACGAGTGCGGAAACTCACGTGGTGTGCAAGTCCCTTTTGCTGTCACACTGCTCTCCTTTTGTCTTACTTTGACGCATGTGTGAGTTCATTACACGCGACGCACCTGCACGTGTCGAGTGACTGTGCTTCCAATTGCTCCTTTGTGAAGGCGAGCAACTTCGTCCCAAAAGTGCATTTAAATAAGACGCACGCACACACACAACACATAACACACACGCACGCACACACACACACACACACACACACACACAACATACACACGCTCCCGCACACCTATCTCCACATCACGCGATATAACACACCAACAGCTGGCTCAAGCGGGCGATCAATTTGTACGACTTTACATTCCTTCAAACAACGGTTATTGATTATAACAAGCGATCGATGGACATTTCCAACCGAAACCTCACTTTTGACGGGAAATTGTCGCTGACGGAGGAGTGTTGCTACAGGGCGCACACCGACAATCCGCACTGGACGTACTTTGAACAGCAAGGTGTGTGCATGCACGCGTGCGTGTGTAGGTGTGTGCGTGTATATATGTGTGTGTGCGCTTGCGCCTTGTGTGTATGTGTGTCTGTGTGTACGTGTACGTGTGTGCGTGTGCTGTGCCTTGTTTATCGCCTTTTGTATACTGCTTGCGTGTTTGCATTGTATTTCTATCTCTGTGCATGAGTGCCTTTTTCTTAATGTGTGTCCGTCACTTGTGGACGACACAACAAAGCGTCATGGTCGACTCTGGGTGTTTTAATGTGCATGTTATTCTTCGTTCCATATACACTCGCTCACACACTTTCACACCTATACACTTATCAACATGCACACGTGCCGCACGTACATTCGCACGCCAGGCAACCTCAACCTCCCCACGTGGGTTCCGTTTGTCAACCATGTCGAAAAGTACTCACTTAAGAGCTACGACAAGAACACAGCACAGGGACGCACCCTTGACCTCGTGTTCATTGAGGAGGCACTTGCATCCGGATCATTCGCCCGCGATCAACAGAGGCGGCTTGGAGAGGGGGCATCGAGCGTGGCTGGCGATACAAAAGTAGTCGACGAGACTGCGGGTGGGCAGCAGTGTGTTTGTGTGTGTGTGTGTGCGCGCGCGTGTGTGTGTGTGTGTGTGCATGTGTGTGTTTGTGTGTTTGTGTCAGAGTCTGAGTCTGCGTCTGTTTGTGTCTGCATTTGTATGTTGAGTTTGTGTCTGGTTGTGTCTGTCTGTTTATGTCTGTGTGTATGTGTGCGTGCGTGTGTGTGGACGTGAACTTCAAAACATGTGCTTTGTGCCTGCCCTCTGTTTTTTTGGGATGCCGCTTGTGTGTGTGTGTGTGTGTGTGTGTGCGTGTGATTGCATGTTGCTTGTATGCTGAACAAACCCAATGACCACTGAGAGATATTCATATTCCCTCTCACCCAACCTTAAAATACTTCTAATTCTGCCATAACTATTTAATGCGCAGGCGCCGAGTCGTCCGACGGCTCCGATGACGGGGACTATTTTGATCCTGAGCTTGCCAGTCTTGCCCCGGATGGTGATATCGCCGGAATAGAGCCGCTGCCGGGGAGCAGCGCTTCGCAGGGACTAAAACTGGCGCGGAAGAAAAAGGGAGCTCCCGGGAAGGCAAAGCTGTCCAGTAGCATCATTGGCAGCATTGTCCTGGAGGACGGCGACTACACGCGCGGGGGTGACGGCATGACTCCGATGTCGTCTGGCGCGCAATTGCAGGACATGCAGCAAACGCAGCGCATGCAGCAGGAGCGGGAAGACCTGCTTGAGAGCGGGGACGGGCGTCGGCGGAACCAAAACAGCGGCGGATTCTCAGAGACGACCGACGATTCGGACATTGCGCGCGATGAGGAAGACGAAGAGGGGGAAGAGGAGGAAGAGGGGGACGATTACCGTTCGCTGGATGCGTCCGGGGGGGCTGGGCGGCCGTCCATTGTGTCACGTGCGTCTGTCGGTAACGGACGTCACGCACGGGCGTCATCTGCCCCGGTGACGTTCAGGGCGGCCGTTGATGTCGCAACACAGACCGTGCTCACAGGCACGGGTCGCGAACCCTTCCTTTCGAGCCTTGTCCAGCGCGGATTCGCATACGCGGCGGGGATCGCTTTGTGGTTTGTCTTGTCGCAATTTCGGGCCGCCGGCGTCGCGGAGCATGCCACTGCCGCACTCATTGCAGTTACGTCCGCGATGTTCGAGATGATCAGCTACCGGCGGCGCCTGGACGACGCCTCTCACACGCTCGCACCTTCCGCCCACGCGCACGCGGGTAGTGACGGCACCGGACATAACGGCGGTGCGGACTCGGCGGACATTTCTCCGTCGAAACACAGCAGCAGCCGCAAGGAAACGCCACCCAACAAGGCCGGTCACGTGACCCGCACGGCGGCGTCGGAAGCTAAGGACGGCGCTGGACGCGACCCGCCCTCGGTGCACGCGGCGTCGTCGTCGCTGTCTCTGCAGCAGCAATTGTCTGGCAGTGGGGGTTCTGCACGCCGTGCCGACAATGGCGGCGGCGATCTCACTGTCGAGCACGTGAGCATTCCTGCGTGGATTGAGCGGATACTGGGCGGTAAGCGGCGGGCAGTATTTGCCGTCCGGGTGCAGTGTGGCCAGTCTAGCTGGGTAAAGTACATGCAGTTGGACGACTTTGCCGTGCTCGATCGCACGTTCAGACAGCTTGCATCTGCACAGCCGTCGGGCGGGAGTGGAAGTGGCGGGAGTGGAAGTGGCGGCGGCGGCGGAAGCGCGAGTGGCTCGGGCAGTGGCGCGGGAGGAGCAAGTGCGGCCATTGTCAACTACGTCAGCAGCTACATGACATTCGGATCGCAGCGATCGCAGGTTGGCCTCATTGAGCCCCCCCCGAAGCGCGTGTGGGACGTGCGACGCACCGCAAGCGTTGAGGCGCTGCGGGCATCCCTGGAGCACTACCTCGTCTCTCTCTCCCAGGACTCTGTGGTGCGCCGGTGCCGCGTGCTCGACGTCTTCCTGCAGCACGAGCAGACGCCGGGTGTGTCGGGCCCTGCGCGGTCCGTGTCGCAGCAGGACCGCCGCGGGTACCTGTCGAGCGGCCTCCTGCCCGGTATCAGTGCGATTGGCAGCATTGCAGCGGGCATCGGAGCGGGTGCTTCGTCTGCGAGCGGATCGAGTGCAAACACAGTGTCCCCGGCGTCGTCGCCATACGCCGCACAGGGGGTCGCGGGCGCCGCCAGTGGTGTTGGCGCACAGTCGCCGCTGTCGTCTGGGACAACTTCTTCCGATTCCTCGGCTGTTGTGCGCGAGGGGCTTCTCTGTCGGGCGCGACTGCGCACAGTATGGCGTGACGAGTTGGCTGTGTTGACGTCACGGACGCTGAGGCTGCACGGATGGCGCAACCGAAAGGGCGTCCGCGAAGTGCCACTGCGAGAGGTGTGTTGTCTGTCTGTCTGTGTGTGAGTGAGTGTTGTCTATGTGTTGAACTTCGTGTCATGATTTTTGGCTATTTCGTAGTCGGATTGCGCCGTCCCCAACCGTCTACCCGGCGCTCATCTTGTATTAATATGCACATACACACACACACACACACACACACACACACACACACACACACACACACACACTCACGCACGCACCACCATGCACCACCACACACAACAACAGGTGACCCGCGTGTCCATGATGGACCAGCGCCCCTTCCCCGACGGCTTCTTCTTTGAGATTGAGACCCCCTTCCAGGTGCACCACTTCCAGTGCGCAACCGACGACGACGGCCGCGCCTGGGTCGATGCCATATCACGTGCCTCGGAGCGCGCCATCATGGAAGAGGCCGCCGCACGTGGCGTCTCGCTTCCTTCCCAGGCCCTCCTGCAGCGGCAGCGCGAGCCCTCGGCGTCCGGCGGAGCTGCGCCGGACAGGGACACTGCGGCGACAAAGAACCTTGTCCAGCTGATGGCACCCCACGATGCTGAGGGTGAATACCCAACCGGGCTTTATGCGTTACCGCAGTTTATTCCGGGGCCGTCCGGACAGCCGGGCGATCCCCCGAAGCGGGTTGTGCTGAATGCCCGCCGCACCAGGTGGGGTCGATTCGATGCGATGCACCCGTGCCAACTGTCGCACGACACACTCATCTCGGCCCTCGCCCTCCACCGCGACTTTGGTCACGTGCCGCTGTCCGCCCGGATGGCGATGAAGCGCTTTTGCGGGCGCCTCCGCGACCATCTTGAACTTGTCACGTGCCTGCAGACCATCCGGGTGGCCGGCCTGACGCACGCCGAGTCGCTGGCCTTCTTCCTCAACGTGTACCACGCACTTGTCGCACACGCGCTGCTCGTCATGGATCACCAGCAGGTCTCTGTCACGCGACGCCGCTCATTCTTCCACGAAATCGCTTACGAAATCGCGGGACAGCCCCTCTCTGCTGCGGAAATTGAGCACTGCATACTCCGCGCGCCCCTGTCGCGACCGGCCGCCTTCCTGCTGACCCAGTTCTTCGTGCCGGCAAAGTTCTCCGCCACCGATCCTCGAAAGTGGGTTGTTTTCTCTATTTTTCTGTATTTGTGCAACTGATTTCAGGAGTCCGCAGGTTTTGCAATGCCGCAGCAAGGTCCTCCCCCCCCCCCCCCCCCCAAAAAAAAACACACACACTCAATAACACACACGCATTCACGCACACCACGCGCGCACACTTTGCGAGGTACATTCGTTTAAATGGCTGAAAGTGGTGTCTCCACCAATCTCGCTGAGCACCTACCTTACTCGAACTGCGACCATGTTTACCCCTCATTATCTCTGTGCATATGCGCCAATTCACTCTGGTTTTCTCTCTTCGCTGCCCTTTGTGGAGTGCATGGGCACAGCGCCTAAGACACTGACTTAAACCCTACATCTCTTCGTTGCCTTGTTGTGTCTGTGCGCTTCATGGCGTCTTGGCTATTTCCAGGTACATGGCCCTCTCCGTCGCCGAGCCTCTCGTCAATTTTGTTGTCAACGCGGGCACATTTTCGAGCCCTTCGCGCGTGTGGATATTCACACCCGAATCGCTCGACTCGCAGCTTGCGGTTGCGTCGTCGGCCTTTCTGGAAGAGTCGGTGGAAATATCGGCGGACCGAAGGACAGTGACACTTCCCAAAGTGTGCGAGTGGTTTGCGGCGGACTTTGGGCCGCAGCGCGTGGACGCCCTCCGCTGTGTGTGCAGGCTCGTCACCGGGGAGAAGCGCCGGTCCCTCGTGAAGCTGCTGTCGGACGCACAGGCGCCGCAGTCGGCCATCCGCTTCCGCCCATACGACTGGAACACGCGTCCCATGTTTGTGCTCGGCCAATTTGATACGGAGCTCTCAATGGTATTCAACCAACAGCGGCAGGAGTATCAGCCCGCAGATGAGCTCGGCACTCTCGCCACATCGTCCGCCGAAAACGTGAATGTACCCCGGTCGACGCGGTGGAAGCAGCGCCTCGTGTATGGGGCGAGTCTGTTCCGCTCGCACCGCCATAGAGGGAGCCCCGGGTCAGGGTCCGAGGATAATGTGCTTGGCGCTGAAAACGGCTCCCCCGAGTGAAAATATTGGTCCAGGCTGCGAGTGGGGGGACGGGCGGCACGACAACTGCTGTGCGGGTATCGGCTGGGGGGTGCATGCGTGCATGGTGTCTGCGTGTGCTACCTAGTGGTCTGTGTTCTGTGTGGGCACCGCGAACCAATTGTCTCTCTGACTTGAGTTCGCCGGCGTTAATTTTCTTTGTCGGAAATAAAACACTCTGTGATAAGTATGACAAAGTATTCCAATGTAAGCATCCCGTCCCATCGCGGCCTCCGTGGGCTCGGAATACTATATATCTTGCCATCTTTAGCAGACTGTACCGCAGGTTCATGCAACATCCAGCAAATTGCACGTATTGTAGTTACCGCCGTCTCGATCGTTCAAAAGTTCAATGCCAATGTCCATAGCAACTAAATCGATTTCCAACCCGACGCACCCACGTACCGACGTACCAATTGTTCTTAATCATTCGCCGATACACCATATATCGCACCCATCCATGCCACCGTCCGGGCCATTCAATCGGACGGCGCGAATTTAGTTTATTCCTCGGCTGCGCACGTCTTCGTACCATCCAAACACCAACGACACAGAAGCTCCTCGCGGCGCGGCGAGTCAAGCGGTACTTGACAGCATTTTGTTGTGTCTTATCTCTCGCTTTGTTCCACACTTTCACTCGCAACTCAAGGCAGGCACTCTTTCATTGACTCCGGTTGCCTCCTCAGCATTTCTCTTCGTTCACAAAGCATAATCGAGCGGTCTATTTCCACATATTTGGGTAGTTCACGCGCAGAGTTGTGGAAAGATGTCGCCGGCGTATCCGAGTCAGTTGCCGTTGACTGTAGGTTGCAACAGAAAGACTAGTGGGTCTACAAGGAATTCCAACAGCGCCGCCGCATAATTCCACTTGTTCCCCGAGTCCGTCGGGCAAAATTTCATCTTCCGACACGAAATCGTCGAGAAGGCTTCTTGGCTTTCCTGCAGCCAGTGGTCGCCCTCCGCACGCGGCTTGCTGTTGAGCGGATCGCACGTGATAGGCGCTGCGGACAGGGTGACAAAAAGCGGACTCGTGGCGTTGCAGCTTCGAAGGCAGCAAAGAGACCTACATGCCCACACCATGACACCCTATTCGCGTCTCAGGTGGTGGCGACAGTGAACCTATTTTTCGTCCGTCACTAGCATTAGTCGCCGTCGCTTGTCTCTCCGTCGGAATTTTGGCTAAGTCGACTTTCAGTTCGTATTCTGCGCTCTTCCAATTCCTTCGATTCGAGCTTTTGTCGCAATGTGCCAACGGCGTCCTCCAATTCATAAATGCGCTTTGCCAGCATGCGCGCGGCCACCTGTGCGACGGAGGGACGTGTGTATACGTGTGTGCATTATTTAAGGAGAAAAGAGAAGTGGCGATGAAGTTAGGGCGCGATGACGCAAAAATGCAGAGACAATCGTGCGAGAACAAGGTTAAGCGGTGACGCAAACTCACAAAGTAACAAGGAGAGACGAAGAATATGTAACTCTACCGATTATCGGGTTGGGCTCAGCACCGTGAAGGACAAATTGGGTGTTGTGGGCAAATGTGCGAGCATGTGCGTGTGTGTGCTTATGTGTATGTGCGTTTGTGTGTGTGTGTCGCTGTGTATGTTAAATACGGTGTGCTCCCGATTTTACCTTCTGGTGGGCAAGGGCTTCCGTTTTGTCCTTCAATTTCTCGCCGAGTGTATTGACGAGCTCCCTCAGCGCATCCCTGCCACAAACAACAAAACAAACACAACAGCAGATAATGCACAGCGAAGCAGTTGAGGACGGGCACTGACAACGAACTTTACTACTCACCACACCACAAAACAGAGTGACCCTACTTATTTAGCCCTCACGAAACAGCATACACCCATCGTCTCAACTTGTGACAAAAAAAGAGCATCCATCCTCCCTCCAAAACGAAGAAGACCCCACCAAACAAATAAAACATCAAAAAATGCAACCGCGGATGCAAATTTACAAACGGCACAAACATCAGCCGATCGACACAGAGACACACTTTCGCCACTGCAGCACCACCAACCTGCCGGCGCCGCCAGTCCCACCGAGCAGCCTGGTCGAGTTCTTGCGGAGCTGCTCCTCAAACGCGCATTTATACGCATCTGCCGACACAACGGCCTCGCGATGTGCGTCCTCAAGTACAGCATGCTCTTGGCGGAGCCTCGCACATTCGCGGTGCAGCGATACGTAATCGTCCAAGTCCGCCACGACAACCTGTTGTGCGGCGACTGCATGTGCGGCACTCGGCGTCACTGCGGCGCCTTCGCTGCTGCCATTGCCATCCGCCGTCATCTGCATGGCCGCGGAGACCACCGTCGCCGAGAGCCCCGTCCTGTTGAGGAGCCGAGACATGTCTAGTGCGAGACTATCCGCCCGCTTTCTGTGGCGGTTTCGCTGCGACGCCAAACGGTCCGTCTCCGCATGCGCTTTGGCGAGCTCACTACGCAGTCCCTCGCACTCAATCGCCGCACTCTGGGCCGCCGCGCGCGCCTATGGGGAAGCAAAGACATGTGCAATAAACAATGCAGGATTAGAGTCAGTGTTGAAGTGCTGTGACTAACTGCGACAAGTGAATATATGCGAATAGATATGTATGACTGTTTGTATGGATGCATTTTGTGTGTGTAAATGCGGGCGTGTGTGCATGAGCATGCATGTGTATTGTTGTGTGCATTTGTGTGCGTGTGTGTACGTGTGTGTATGCATGTGTGTCTGTACATGTATGCGATAATGCTGTAACGCTGTACCAGAAGCTGCGTCAAAATAAAACCAAGGTGCTATAAAAAACAGGCGGATGGCGACATTCCCGTTGCATGCTCACGCCAGCCTTACCACGCCATGACAGCCGCCTTGACAGCGGACAAACGATGAGAGCGAGCGACAGACACACACACGCACACGCACACACCTTTTCGCACTCTTCCCTTGCAGCGCCGAGCTCTCGCTCCGTCTCGGATAGCCGGGATTCCATGCCGCCCACTTTCGATTCGGCATGCTCCACGTGCACCGCAGCTTCTTCGCACCGCGTTGTGGCACGACGTGACGTCCGCTCCCTCTCTTCTGCCATCCTTATTGCGTCATCACGCGCAGCCTCAGCCACTGAAATGCTGCAATGCGACAGAAAAATGTGGGGTTCGAGTCAGTGTCTTTAAGCATGGTATGCCCACAGAGTTCAGAATAGCGAGAAGAGTATGTGTGTTTGTGTGTTTGTGAGTGAGTGAGCGTGTGTGTGTATATGTGTGTGACCTTCGGAGCCAATAGAGTGGTTGCACTGACATACTATGCGTGACCCACCGCTTCCACAAACGGTCCATCTCGCGCTGCGCATCCTCAATTTGGCTCCTGAGGCGGGTCGGCGGTTGTTCAGTTGACGGGAGGCGAGGGTGGAACGAGGAGTGGTCAGTTGCGTATGGCGGTGGCAGTGGAATAACGGGCGATGCAATGAACTCCACATTTACCACGCCCGGGAATGCGGTAACACGGGATCGGAATCTCACTCATGTCTCGGCCAATCTATTCAAACCAGTGCATATCCGCACAGGATATCTGCCAAAATCACCCTTTTAATGTACCCAACACTCCCCAGTCTATAAAACACACACACACTGCTGCTTAAAACAGAGGCACACACCCTGCTTAATATACCGCACACATGCACACACCCTGCTTAAAACACAGGAACGCAGACACACACACCTGCTGAATGCCACTTCGTGCGACAGCCGCTCGTTGTCCTCCTTCAGTTGCGACAACTCCGACTGCGGCATGGCGTCACCATCATCGTCCTCACTATCGCCAGTGACGTCAGCCATGCCAGTGACGTCAGTCGATGGCTGGGCGGGAGTGACGGATGGCTGCTCACCCGGATGCGCCGTGGAGACCTTCTTGTGATCAGAAAGGCAAGATAGACATATGCGCATATGTGTGATGCATTTATGTGCGCAGTTTTGGATATGCGTAAAAATGAAGATGGTGTGAATAATTGCGCCGGATCCTCAGCAAACAACGCAGATTCGCAGATGTAATTAAGACACACACATACACACACGAAAGCAGACGACGGTCTTATATTAACCTGCATCCCCTGACCCACGTTCTGTGACGCAATTGCGACAAGTGACGCCACTTCTGCTTTGGTCTTCTCAAGCTCTTCCTGCATAATGCGCACTGCGACTTGCTTACTCTCAAGCTTACTCCGCTCCACCTGCGCCACACACACACACAGACACGCACACGCACACGTACACGTACACACACACACAGATACACACACACACACACACACACACACACACACACACACAGATACACACACACACACACACACACACACACACACACACACACACACACA